>ANCB02000362.1:0-46963 GCA_000331835.2 Trichoderma hamatum GD12 | reverse complement strand
ATTTAATCTTTTTTAATATACTGCAATATAATTTTATAGAGATTTTAGTTGTATACCGTGAGTTTTATCACATTTTGGTGCATTCTGGCGTCGAGTCGTGACTTTTGACGCGGCACTGTAATCAGTCGGAACAGCGTGGCAATTGTCTCCGTGGTTTCATGCTTGTAGGTAGCCAAGGGATGTATCTACCAAATGACCAACAAATGGTCCGAAACATTTTTTGAAATTTGAATGTCACCAGTCCAAGCAAGGTGTGTATGCCGGAAAGCTATAGCGTGCTGGTCTTATGGTCCTGGCGATTGTAGATACCTTCTCCCCCCACAAGCTGTGGGCCTGTAAGTGGAATTAACAAATGTGTTACAGAGCGGGCGGGTTATAATACAAGCGCAGCACTATTTGTACAAGCCGCGGCCGCTCAAGATACTGCTAACTCGATCAAGTGATTTGCTTACATTCCTCTCTAGCAGCTATACCATTGTAGTACAAAAATTCATCCTTGTGAAATACATGCTTACTATAAAAGAGATCCATAATGTACTCGAGAACAGCTCCTCCGGTTGCATATATATTTGAAGGGTTGGCTGTGCAAATGCGCAGTAGGATGAACATTCGAAACAAGTCTACCAAAATTAGCTAATCAATTATAACCTTGGTCTTATTTCCCAGTGAAGATGGGAGACGCATTCTCTAGCCCACCTCAATCTCTCGATGAGATTCTGGACGTGGCCACAGAGCAAGTATGGGAGGCGATTCGTCAGCTGCCTGAGCTTCGGCCCTTTGTGTTCAATAATGACGAGGGCACTCATATAAGCCTCGCTGCGGATAAAGAAGATCAAGCTAGGTTTGAAGAGCACGCAGTAGTTCAATTACAGCGCCCCATTCAAGAAGCCATTCGAGAAATGCAAGATATTTTCTCGTTTATTGTACGCTCTAACCATCCCCGCTTCATGTCAGCGATTCCGTCTCCCTCGTCTCCTATCTCCTGGCTTGGTGAGATTTTGACTTCTGCATTCAATGCCTGGCCTGCAGCATGGTTTGCTGGCTCTGGAGTTGCGACAATTGAGACGAGGCTTATTTCTTGGCTGGCTGCTCAGGTTGGAATGCCCGCTTCCACTGGTGGGACGTTTGTGTCAGGAGGCTCAATGGCCAACCTGTCCGCGCTGGCGATTGCAAGAGATCAGAAGCTTGCGGAGAATACGCGCTCTCTCGGTGTCGTATATTTTTCCGACCAGACTCATTTTTCTGTACCAAAGGTCTTGCGGCTTCTGGGCTTTAGCAATAGCCAAATGAGACAATTACCGGCAGATTCGAATTTCCGCCTGGATATGGTACAACTGGAGAAAACAATTGTTGCAGACAGGTCCAAAGGTCTCATTCCTTTCTTAATTGTGGCTAATGCTGGCTCGACAAATACGGGATCCATCGACCCTCTTAGCGAAATCGCAGATTTAGCCAAAAAACATGATATGTGGATGCATGTAGATGGCGCCTATGGTGCATCAGTTGCTCTATCAAAATCATATAAAGCGTTACTGGCTGGAATCGAGCGCTGCGACAGTCTTGCTTGGGATGCCCATAAGTGGCTTTTTCAAACATTTGGATGTGGCATTGTGCTTGTGCGTGATAGGAGCCATTTGGCGCAGAGCTTCACATCGACGGGAGACTATTTTCGCGACATTCCCAGCGACGATACAGAACCAAACTTGTTGAATTACGGAATAGAGCTTACCAGGCCGGCTCGTCATATGAAACTTTGGTTTACATTGAGAGTCTTGGGGGTAGAAACCTTGGGACGTATGATTGACCAAGGGCTGGCCGTCGCCAGATTTGCAGAAGCCGAGTTGAGAAAACTTCCAGACTGGGAAATCACCTCGCCCGCGATACTAGGTGTTGTTACTTTTAGGTATTGTCTGGATGGGCCAGAGGGGAAAATGAACGACGCTATAAATGATGCCATCTCTGCGGAAATAATAAAAAGCAATGTTGCTTATATACACACTACTCGAATTCGCGGTAAAGTTAGTTTGCGCATTTGCGTTATCCATCCTGAGATAACCAACAATGACATGCAAAACATTATTACAACTCTGAACAATCTAGCATTAAATATTGTTCAAAAATATAAGTAAATGAAGTTTAAGTAGTAAAGACAATTATAGAGATATAAAAAGGTTCCTCGCGTATAATAATATCCGCTATTTATATCTGCTTAAAGTGTATGTACGTATCAGAGGTAGAGTAAGTTCATTTTATCAGTTGTTATAATCATCACTCAGAACCAAGATGTAAATCTTTTTCCACGCCTCCATTAGTAGCCCCTTAACCGATCTGGGTTTGGTATTGGAAAGTGCCGATTGGTTGTAAGCTTATCCTCGGAGTCAAACATGCCATTTGCGAATAGATATCCAAGCCATGCAAGCATATATGCAGCCTTTCTTGGCCAATTTTTATCGCACGTTACCTCGTAAAATCTGATCAACAGGCAACATTTTTTCTTACGTCCTGGGAAAACTTTAAAATTTAAGTAGTATTAAAGATTGAAGATTAAAGATTAAAGATGTTCATAGTGTTTTAAAGCAAGTGTGGAAGGTTAGAGGTCGAGTTGATAAGAACTCTTGGAGATTATTTACATGCTTTAAGATGTTAGCACCCGGGACGTTACTAATTTAATTTTTTTTTTTTTTAGAAGAAAAAAAATCTAAACGACGTTGATAATAAAAATATATATTAATTCATTTTGATTCATTGCACTTAATTCTTATTTTAATAAGGGAAACACAGATGATTATCATTGCTGGAATAAATTTGTAATCGAATTGAACTCTTGCCAGAGTCACAGGGTTGTCAAACTGCCTCGGTCATACTTTAGCGACTAGCAGCTGTAAACTTACGCACTATTTCTGGAGAGGTAATAGCAGCCGATGGTAAATCTATACCCCAACCAGCAATTTGATACCGGTGTAAGCCGGCAAACGACTACCCAAAGTGGAAAACATTGATTCCCCTCTTCCGGCTAGCAAGGAATAGCATATACGATCCTAAATCTCTTGCTGGGAAATGATTTATTTAAGCACCATCGGATTTTTATTTAAAACAATGTAAATTTACAATTACTTGTCTGCTATCTTTACTCTTCTTCTGCAGTTAATTAGCCTTTATTTATAAATTTCAACATTTTGTATGCATTGTAAAAATTATACGATGATAAATCTTTTTATTAAAATCTGCCTTCTAAGCAGCACTTTTATAGGTACTGCCCTGTCGAATAACACGGGTAAAAACCCTGTAGTTAATTTGGGATATGCAAAATACCGAGGCATTCGCAATACTACATATGGCTTGGATTATTATTTTGGCATCCGATATGCAGTCTCACCAGAAGGCAACTTACGCTGGCGCGCACCGGAGGACATCGAGTCCCATGGCAATTATTCAAGATCAATTGTTATTGACGCCACTTCTCCAGGACCTCAGTGTGTTCAAGGTCCGACGGCTTGGGCAAATAGCACTAAACTATCTGCATTTGAAGCTCTTGGTGCTATTCCTGAGCTTCCAGCGTCTGAAGATTGCTTACTTCTCAATGTTCTTACACCGACATCACCAAAATCCAAGTATTTGCCTGTGGTAGTATATATCCATGGAGGAGGTATGTGAGAATACATATATGCAAAAGGAATTTCGCTCTGACATTTCTGCCATAGGCTATGTTACTGGCAACTCTATCTCCTCAGATGGTTCATCATTCACGCAGTATGCTCAGGGTAACATTGTATGGGTCTCCATCCAATATCGCCTAGGTGGTTACGGATTTTTAAATCCCAATGAATTCGACGGAATTGATGCTGTTAAAAATGTCGGCCTACTGGATCAGCGTCTTGCTCTAGAATGGATCTAGCGCCACATTGCTTCATTTGGCGGTGATCCTTCCAAGGTAACTATCTGGGGAGGAAGCGCCGGTGGCGGCTCAGTTGCCAACCAGTTGATCTACCAGGGAGGGGAAGAAAACCCACCCTATAGGGCTGCAATTGCAGGTGTGCTTTTCATTCGCTGCCTTGTCCTTGGCATTTAAAAGTTTAGAGAAGCATTGACTGATAAATTATACAGAATTTCCATGGATGCAGCCTTATCATGACAGCAATTTCTTGGAAGAACAGTATAAGTCCGTGCTAAATGCAAGCAAATGTAGCGACCTCGCTTGCCTTCGGGGATTATCTGCATCTGAGCTAGAAACATCGATAACGGCCAGCTATTATACAGCATATGCTGCCGGGCTGTATTCTTACGGAGATATGTTCTTTGGGCCGTCGGTCGACAATAAAATCATCCAAAACCTGCCATCTATAGAATTTGCTCATGGTCACTTTTCCAAGGTGCCACTCTTGACTAATCGCGACTCATTTGAAGGTAAATGCGCTATTCGACCTTCTACATATACTGCCTTTCTAACAATCTTATAGGTATCTTATTCACCAATTTTTCAACAACCTCGTTTGACGAAAACAAGCTACAATGGCAAAAATCATGGGATTCTCCCACCCCACAATTTTGGGAAACATTAAAGAAGCTGTATCCGCTATCTGAGTTTGAAGGCGCTTATTACAGCCAGCCATTTTTTCACAGCACAATTTTCCCGCTCTTTGCTGTTCTAGATCCCCTCGCTCTTCCTGGAGCTGATCCATCTTTGTGGCAAGTTCAACAACTGAATGGCGACGCCAACATAAACTGTCCTAGTTATTACTTTGCAGCCGCTGCAGGAAAATATAGTGTCCCAGCCTACAAATTGATCTTTGATGCGGGAGTTTATATTCATTCGGCAGCAGATTTTCCCATTTTTAATGACGAAATATTTACCGTCGATACATCAGTGGCAACAGCAATCAAAGATTATCTCGTCTCATTTATCGTGAGCCTCGATCCGAACACCTTTTCATCTGTTTCGAAGCAAACACGCGTCAATTGGCCACGCTACAGAGAGGGGGATTATAATATCCTCAGGGTTCAAGATTCTGTTATTATTCGTCAGAGAGACCCCGATGCTTCTGATCGCTGCGATTTTCTTCGTTCTCAGAGTGCTATCGTAAGAAACTGAATAATGAGCCTTTTCTGACCCTCCATGTCTATTGTTTGAAGGCGTGCAAACATTATAACAAAACTAATCGACTGCGTTCCTTTTAGAGAAGAAAAGAATATGAGATTAGTTGCTTGTGCTTATTTTATGCTGTCGTCTATCTTTTTCCTTACGCAATCCTCTCAATCCTCTCAATCCCTTCCATTTCTATAAATTGTAGATGTAGTTACTCAGGCAGCATGCAGGTTATCACAGACGTATTTTGATAGAGCTTGCTATATCCTCACTTTGTGGATATGCTTGGTGGCATTCTTGAGAGTCAGTTAAGATTCAAATTGACCACCATGCATACATTTCGATTTGATCTAGCTCTGCAATCTACATCAAGATTCATTGTAATACCTCGTACCAATTGAGGTTAGAAATGTTTAATAGTTCACCAAATAGAACCTCGGGGTCTCCAATCTCGTTTTGGTACAAAATATCTCCAAAGGCGCCGTAATTGTAATCTGTCCACATGTTTGGCATTTCCTGGCAAGGGTTTTCCATCTGCGCTTCTATTGTCTCATCATCGCACCCGTTTAATGGAAAGTTTTCTAATCGCTTCTGCAACGACTTTCCGAAAATTGAAGGAAAGTGAAACGCGTGAATTCCTAGCTCAACTAATAGCTTGGCAGTTGCTGATACGATTTTCAGCTTACTCTGTCTTTCTTCAGGAGCCATATGACGCGATTCGCAAGCTTGTAGAATAAATGCACATGCAAAGAGCAGCATGATGAATGCAAAATCGCTGATATACCGGAGGCTTTCCTGAATTACTGGGTTAAGATGTTGAAGCCAAGATAGAACTTCGACGGCGTGACCAAGCGTTGCTTTGGTTAAAAGACATCGCTCATCAGTATCACTGACATGTGCGAAATGACATGCGGCATAGGTACTGAGACAAAACTGGGAGAACCGATGGTGAAAGTCGAGTCCAATTCCGAATCCCCCTGATTATCGTTACTTTCCGCGATCGAGAGAATTTGAGCCACGATATTTACCTTGTTCAATAAAAGAAGAGTATTTGTCTCTCCATGCGGCTAAATCGTGGGTTACAATGGCGACGATGGCCGATGGCGAGGACTGAGATATCTCAGGAACTTCTGATGGACACCACCACTCGCCTAGTCCGGAATCGAGAGTATTCGCCTGGATGTATTATACTTAGTAAAACTCAACCGAAGGGTGTTGACCTATACCTTTTCCCAGAGCAAGCAAAGCTCCACTTCGCCCAATAGACGACGCAAGCGAGGGCTAACGTTTGCTCTTGCAAATAGTTCAGGAGCTGATCGTATAGAATAGTCGCTCCTAATACTAGGTGGAGTCCTAGTAATAAGTGCGCTACTTTAAGACACATATATTTCAGTACATATCTCCCACAAGACTGGCATCAAAGGCAGGACTCACTGATGAGACATGGTGAAGAGCCATAACCAATAGGTATATCGTTTGTAACTGACATCAGATAACAATTGGTCGTGCGGTAAGCTCAGCGTAGTTCTGATGCCATCAATAGATCTGTGGAGACCTAGCTGCGTCCCGTACATTTCCGTTACAGTCTTGACAAGCTGCGTCGGCAACATATAGGGAGAATGCGGTGAATCAACGTTGGAATAAGCAGCCTCGGAGAAGGCGTATAGAATCACTAGTGCCCTAAAGTGTCCAATATTTGCCTTTTTGAACCATGAGGCACCCGCAGACTTTTCCTGTACGAATCTCAAGACAAGTGGGTAGAGCGACTGGGCAGTTGATAAGCCACCCGGTAGATACCTTGAGGTAACATAGCATATTGAATGCAACAGTTCTGGCTGTTCCTCGATCAAGAGTTCTGGATTGCTGAAATCATCCTTAGTAAAGATAGGTATTGAGGGTAACAACCGCGTGCAGAATCTATTATCGTTAGCGCAACTCGACATACCGCAGAGATATACATACATTGTCAACAGCTGTTTCATTTCTGCACTTGATGGTTCTGCCTCCAACACACACGCAACATTCTCACTAGGTTGTACAGTGCTTGGTGGTGTATTGAGAGTGGCTGCGGGACTTTTCGACTCTAAGCTAAGAACATGTTCGACGTAACCACCTTCTAAGACTGTCCAGAATGGAGCTGTCGAGTAAATGGATGGGAGATTGTCAACATTCTCTCGTATTTGACCTGGTTCAATCATCTGCTCGTGACGGAGTGTAGGAGTCTTTTTGCTATGATAACCTTTTACATTCCTTCGTCTAGAGTAAGCGCGAGTAGATGCTCGGGATTGGTTTGGCTTGTTGAAGTTTTCGGGTGTTTTAAGGACCACCTCAAATACGTCAGAAAACATAGGTTGTCGTGAGGAACAAGCACGCCTGGCACGTTGACAACGTGCACATGGGGAATCCCCAGTACGGGTACACTTCATCTATTTACCGTCAGCTGACAGGACGATGGCAGTAGGTATCACAATTGGCAGATCGCGGGACCAAGCAGGCGACAAACCTTGAGGCGATGACACGCGACACAAGCAGTACTGATACGACCCCCCCTCCAGCTCGTTGTAGGTGAGCCTGTCATGATAATCAGATCATTTCTCCGCAGAGTGGTTATCAGCGTAGCAAAAGGCGATTCAGTGATAAGATATTAGAATCGTACTGAGGATAGTGAAAGAGGCAACCAACTGGGTGACAACTCGACTCTTCGGCTAATTTCCGTAGACCAGCCAGTAATAAAAAAAGAAACTGTCAATTTTTGTTGCCCCCCAATTACGAAGTACTCAATACAGCTAAAGGAGATATGTCAGCTCCGCTTTTATGTGTGTTTAAACCCAACGAGGAGCCAGCTGCCGGGACCCTAGAGAAACAAAGCTCCATATTCACTAGGCTCTCCACGATCTTAAGCATCTCACCCCGCAAGATTAGTAGGATCGAACTCACGGGGAAGCATGGCTAAGGATGGTGAGTACGCTTGACGAGGTTGCTCGCTGTAAAAGACATTTCTCTTTGGTTTCCGCGCTGTCATCAAGCGTGTACCAACTCATTGAAGTGAGCCCATTACCCTTCCTAATAATGTCTGTTCTAGCCCTGTGTCGGCTGCGGGGTGCATATCGGCCCTTGAGCGATCTAAAATTTACGTGGAGTTCAAAGCCATATTATTCATGTACTCCTGATTCATTGTAGGATACGACTACCCCACACGCAGCACTAACCCCGCGATACAAGATCCGGCGTCTAGCTAAAAGAGGATGCAGTTACTCACTATAATATTACGCCTGCTTACTATAATACAGCACTTACTCACTATATTATAGCGTCTGCTTGCTATACTCTAGCACTTATTGAAGTCCATAAGCGTTATTTTTTTTTTCAATATATACATTAAAGTACTTAAATTTCTTTTCCAATTAATAAATCACAATTAATTTTATAGAATTTTGTATTTATATTTAACATGAAGTAAATTTTTATTGTAAACAAATAGTAAGAAAATCTCGTGTTCGCAGACTTTTAGCCACTGTATTATTATATTAACTATAAAATGGTTGAATTTTACTTATTGGAACGCTAATTACGCCTGCTTGGATGCCGGATACGCCGTCCCTAAGTAAGTATTGACTACTAAGCTCGAAATGCAAGGTCGCACATTTGACAAAAAAGATTCCATGTACAGGAAATGAAGCATATTAATGAAATTGCTCTATATACCTTGTGCTGTCTAGCATTCATTAGACACAGTTCAAATAATAAAGAAAATTGGATCTTGTTGATGTAGAACTTCGAACTTCGCTTGGATACAGGACCTCCAATTATCACGACCATCCGTGGTATGTTTATTGATTACAAAGGAAAACTTATTATTAGATGTAGGTGTATATTAATAGTAGTTGCCTGATACCTGGGCTGTGTAGGATTATTAGAACAAGCTGTAGATAATCTCTAATATAGATGCAAAGTCGGGGTTGGGTTGTGCAGGCTGCATAAAGTAAAAGTAAAAATGCACAACCGTGATCTGAACTAAATTGAGATACTATTACCTTGGTCATCAGGTTTTGTTATTTTAGAACACAACTCTCAAGAGGAATGCCGTAAAGCCAAAAAGTCGGATCTTCGGCCATGTAGCTCGGTAAGGAATTCGGCACTCGGCTCACGCGAAAATAAAATAAAACGTCCTCAGGAAATAGTCTAGCAAGCCCAATTCAGACTTACTCCTCAGAATTAGCCATTCATTTGCTCTCGACATGAATAATGTACCCGATTTGCAAGCTGGCACGATGAACAAGGTGCAGTTCATCTCGACAGGTACCGCAAAGATTCGGTCGGCAATGAAGAGTCAGCCCATTTCTACACTCAGTGTTGCAATACGCCGCTTTCGATCCTTTACAGACTGTACCTGGTCAGAGCCTCTCCCTATTGGTGCCTTTTTAATAGGTCATCGCAACGGTCCAATTCTCTTTGACACAGGAGAGTCACCTTGTTTTAACGATTCAGGATACATGCCTGTCTTCAATCCTACTAAATGGCTCACGACCGTTGCCATCAATCACAATGAGGGCATCGTTGAGCAACTACGGGCGCTTGGAACGGAGCCTTGTACCCTCCAAGCAATTGTTCTCAGTCATTTACACTCTGATCATGTCGGGGGTCTCAAGGCATTGGTTGCTGAAGCTCCTGATGTACCAGTCTTCGTGGATCCAGAGCATTGGGATGACGTGGGAAATCACCAATTTTTAGCCTCCCTGAGGGGCTATGCACCTAATAACTGGCCGATAAATTTCGCTCCCCAATTGCTCAAATTTGAAGATGAACCTTTAGGTCCATGGGAAGACTCTTGCAATATCACTCCTGATGGAAGCGTGGTTGCTGTCAAGACTACAGGGCACGTTCGAGGCCACGTATCTCTCATAGTATTTGCGAAGGATGAGAGTCAAAAAGCCACGACCTTTTTCTTGACAGGAGACGCCACATATGCGCTGGATCTTCTGGATAGTGAAGAACCAGATGGTATCAATGATAATCCCGCGGCGGCTTTGCAAAGTTTGCAACTGATCAAAAGGTTTGCCAAGGAAAGGGAAGTTGTGGTTTTGCCTAGTCATGATCCGAAGACTCCTGATCTTTTGAAAGATAGAGTTATATATAAGCCAAAATAGAGCACCTCTAGAGGGAGTAGTTCATACCTATCTTGAAATATAAGACAATTCTAATTAGAGGTTATAAACTACTTGGGACCTGACTCGATGTTAAGGTAACAGCCGTTAGCGACCATCTAAAGGCATTTTGTTATAGGATAGAAATAATTGCCATAGCCTGTGTAATATGCCATGGTCGTAGCGACATAGCCAGTAAGACAATGTAAAGTCCATGCACGGCTATACTTTGCTTGCCGAAGGGCCACTAGAGTTTCATCAGCTTATAATAGCATATAATATACACCTGAAATTAATATGGCTGAATTTTTAGTACGCTATGGCTTTTTACCACACAAAAAATGCTTAATATAGACAGAAAGGACTTGGAGATTGACATGAAGCTATTGCCACTACTAACTTGGTTGACATCCACTATATGCCACGGCCGGCTGATAACAGTGGCTCTTAAACAAGCTACACTCTTTGGGCTCTGCGTATGTACTGAGCTACCCTAGAAATTGAAGAAAGCCAGCTTTTGCCTAATAATTCTGAGCCAGGCGATGCATACCGAAATTGCATGTTTAACTGCAAAGGTTCAGTCTTTTGGCTCCGCCTAACGACTCGGCAGTCGGCATAGTAGAATCAATACCCGCTAATAACCGGTACTCGGCTGTGTACTTCTTCAGCCAGAAACTCGCCGATCCTCACAGCAGGACGTGTCGGTGACTAAGTACTGCTCATACAGGGTCCTTTATATTTCTGTTTATCTCAAATATAAAAAAGAGTCTGTGGCTTGATCTAAATACAATCCATGGTCACTTGAGAACTCCGTGTCTCAATTCTAAATCCCCTTTTCTGATTCCCAGCTTCCTTTCTCTCACAATACGCGACACTACTCCTTTTTGACTTAGCTTCATCATGGCCTTGCACAGATTAAACAAACTAGCTGACCACCTGAGCCATTCCTCTAGCCATCCAGATGCCTCAGTGAAACCTCCATACAGGGTGAATGAACAGCCATTAGGCACCCCACGCCATCTCAGAATTGTGACTGTTGGTGCTGGAATGAGTGGAATGAACATGATCCGCACACTTCGTCTCCACATTACAAACTACGAACATGTCGTTTATGAAAAAAATCCAGCCGTTGGGGGCACATGGTATGAAAATCGGTACCCTGGCTGCAAATGCGACGTCCCGTCCCATAACTATCAGTTCTCATGGCGGCACAACCCTCGGTGGTCGAGCTTCTTCTCGTCCGCCTCAGAAATCCAAGCTTACTTATGCCAAGTATGCGAGGAGGAGAAGATGATGGATTTTATTAAAACTGAGCACCAAGTTATTCGAGCAGAATGGAAAGAATCCAAGGGCAAATGGGAGCTTAAAGTGTGCAACCTTCAGACCGGCAGTGTACTCGACGATGAGTGCGATTTCCTTCTCGACTCCTGTGGAATTCTAAAGCAAGTATTAATTTCTGCTCTCAAAGCTTTGGA
Source organism: Trichoderma hamatum GD12 (assembly GCA_000331835.2). NCBI lineage: Eukaryota > Fungi > Ascomycota > Sordariomycetes > Hypocreales > Hypocreaceae > Trichoderma > Trichoderma hamatum. The sequence continues at coordinate 35,261 of ANCB02000362.1, read as the reverse complement.
CGCTCAATCTGATCATAATATCGCTAGTAATTGGAAATGGCCATCTATTCCTGGTTTGCATGATTTCAATGGCGACCTAGTCCATAGCGCAAACTGGCCCGAGACTTTTGACTATGCGAACAAAACTGTGGCTCTAATCGGAAACGGCTCCTCTGGGGTTCAAATTCTGCCAGAAGTGCAGAAGGGCAAGTGTTTTCCAGATCTATTGGGATTATTGTTGTTAACAGCTGTCGTATCACAGATGCCAGACACTTGATCCATTTTGTACGCAGTCCTACTTGGATTGTGCCGTCTAGGCTCCAGCTACTAGCCCAGGGTAGTGGCCAAGGCATTATAAATGAGATTGAGATGAATGAAGATGAATCATTCACAGATGCACAGATTCGACGATTTGAATCTGATCCAATTTTCTACAAACGATTTGTTAAGGTTGTCGAAGAAGTTGTTAACGGCAACTTCTCGCTAGTAAGTTTATTTATACATCTCTATCTAGCCCTGAAAAGCTGCTATTAACCTCTGTGTACTAACCTTACGACAAGACATTGAAAGACACTGAGTTTGCTGCTGCGATACAGCAGAGAGCCAGGGAATATATGACTGAAGCACTCGAAGGAGATGAGCGCCTCTGCGATGCTATGATTCCCAACTTCCCTCTTGGATGCAGACGTCTAACACCTGGGATAGGATATCTCGAGTCATTGAAACGTCCTAATGTAACGGTTGTACTGGACCCAATTACAAAGGTTGTGCCGGGAGGTATCGAGACATCGACAGGGGAGAATATCAAGGTTGACGCAATTATCTGTGCCACTGGATTTGATGTCTCATTTTGCCCCCGGTTCCCAGTAATCGGCCGCAATGGGAACCTTCAAGACCAGTGGACTCAGAATCTCCCAAAGTCTTACATGTCATGTGCAATTCCTGGATTTCCAAACTATTTCAGTATGTCAAATCAAGACACAGTCTAGAAGATACAGCTAACTTCGATGCTAGCATTCCTAGGCCCAAATGCGCCCATCGGGCACGGCAGCGTCTTCACCATCACCGAGCATATCGCAAAGTATTTGACTCGGATCATCAGGAAATGCCAGGTCGAGAACATTAAAGCCGTTACTCCAAAACAGTCTGCAGTGGATGATTTGTTCGAACATACACAGACATTCATGCCGCGAACGGCGTGGACTGGCAACTGCGTTTCGTGGTTCAAAAACGGAACAGTTGACGGTCATGTAACTGCACTTCACCCAGGCAGTCGAATCCACTTTTTCCATATGCTTGACGGCTTCAGAGGCGAAGACTGGGAGTTTACTTACCTGAATTCCGAGAATCGCTTTCAATATCTTGGCAATGGGTTCTCTACAAGGGAGAGCGGAGACGATGACCCAACTTGGTACCTGGACGACCCCGACCATCTCTGAAATAGTAGTATATATTACAGTAGACGAAGCTAGTAAGCGAATGGATTGTGATTATTCCCGACTTTCCTGGAATGCTGGAGAAGAGGATGGGTGTCCGATAGTACGTTGATCTTCCTATATTATCCGAATTTGCGGCGGATAGTGATCGCAAGGGTTGAGAAATTCTGTCCTCGCTTTACTGGCCTGACAGCGGCAAGCATGTTAGTTGGGAAGATTCTCCGGGAGACTAGCGAGCCGGAGTTGCCACTAACAAAGTTCATACGAGCAGCCGAGCGCAAAAATCTGACGCAAGAGCTATGGGACATAGGTGTAATTTTAGACTGAACAACTGCTTCATTTTCGTGGCTAATCATGATTGCAGCGCTGCGTGGAGCGAGATCAGTGCCAAGAAACTTACGCTTGTGCCCGAAACGCGACCACTGGGGATGATGGCTGGGAGGTTGACGTTATCCTATACCTTCATTCGGCGCCGCGACTCCACATGGCCAATCCCGATACCAGGGATATACGGCAAACCGGAACTTTCTGGACTACCAGCCGGTTAAAGATCTCAAGGATACTTGCTACGTACCCAAGAACGACGAAGACCGTTTTGTGTACGAGATGTTTGGCCGTGAGAAGTTTTACAACGCTCCCGTCAGCCTGCTGCTTGTTATGTAGGAGGAGGCAAATGGATGAAAAGCCCTCAGCTGCTCTTACTGAAGTTAATCGTGCAATAGGTGGGTAGATGGATGTTAACAAGGGATTGTAATTACGATAGCGTAGCCCATGTGATATGCGATATGAGTTACTCGGAAATGATCCGAGTTACAGTAGTGACCACAACATCATTCCCTCAACTAGCTAGATATGTCGGCAAATGTCCCAAATTGATAACGAAACAATATATATCAGAGATATATTACACGGCTGAAGATGATATAGATTCGTATACTATAAAGCTATTACGATCACTCCGTATAGATACTTGTATAATCCCCCCATGGGTATCTGCTAGATTTTACAGTCATAAGTACCTGTAGCTGTTCTAATCCTACTAGCGATCCCCCAGCAAGTAAGCGTCTCGGGGGTATGTGGATACCCTTTATTGCCTGCCTTGCCTGCTTTGGTGTCAAGGTGCTTACGCTGGCTGATGATAGCCGCCGACTAAAAAGCATAAGCAGCATAATGTAGTCAACAGCAAGGCAACTACATAAACACCACCAATAGCTTAGAACCGAATTTTGAAAACACATCACAATCTAAATACGGGACTTGGGATGTTATAGGCAATTGTTGCAGGTATCGCGTCCAAAATGCGTTTATCTGCGGCACTAGCGCCCAAGTGGCCACAGATGAACATTGGGCCTGGAACACATCAATGGGCACGCTACATACCTCATAGAGGGAGGCATAATCTGTTAGCATCAATGGAATATAGTATGACTATACTAGAATCGATTATTTCCCTGGTATGAAAAATCCTACGACCGCCTGCGCCTCAAAATATTCCGCAGCACGTTCAAGACGCGAAGCATATAGAACATACAGAAAGATGATACGATCATCAAGAACTCCTGCTCCACTAGACGCGTCTAATGTTAGCAAAGGAAGAACGGCAGCGCCTTGGGCACAAATAGTCGTGTATACCAAAGGATTTTCACATTTCCTCCGCCGATATCTCAGGATAAACCCACCTCCAAAGCCTAGTTCACATTCACCATGTACAAAGACAGAGTTATTATGTTCAAGCTTAAGGATGATGGGGTCATTTAATGATATCGGGAGCATTTAGTAGCCTGGATTTAATAATAAGTGGATACGGTGATAATTAAGAGCACGGAGATAAACTCTGTGAAAGGGGTGGTTACACATTATCTCAAAAGCGGTGATATCCAGATATTTACAAGCACTACGATACAAGTACTAATTAATATAGCGTAAAGGATCAAAACTAGCCGACCATTAAACTAGGAGACATCTGGAAAATTTGTATAATTTTAGAACATTGAAGGCGGTTTGCTGTGATAGTCTTGCATCTCCTGCGGACCCCCTATCGGAATTAACGTAGCTCAGGATTGTGCTGTTGCTGCTGCGCCAACACCCGATAGGCCTTGCCGTTTTTCAAAAGTTTGAGCTTTGAGCTATACATGCCGCATTTGCCGCTCAGTATGCCGCAAAGGTCAAAATCAGGTATAAGTAGATCAGAGGGCTCGAGATAATGCACTGTCTTCCTTCAACTTTCTTCTAACTGTTGTAGCTCAAAGATACTATCCAACTCTCGAATTAACAAACATGGCTAACGACAAACCGGTTATTGTTCTTGTCCATGGTGCATGGCAACGCCCGATCCAATATGAGACATTGAAACAAGGCTTGGCTGGCAGAGGCTTTAGCGTGCTGCAGCCGGAGAGCGCCACAGCTGGCACCGTCATCTCAGAAATTCGTGGAAAGACTTATCTGGATGATGTTGCTGTCATCCGCGAGACCATGGAGGAATCACTGGCTGCAGGCAAGGAGATTGTCCTTGTTTGCCATAGCTATGGCGGTATTCCTGGGTCTGCAGCCGCAGAGGGTTATCAGATCCACGAACGCCGTGAGAAGGGATTGCCTGGAGGGATACAGCATATCGTCTACTTGGCAGCGTTTGCATTCCCAGAGAAAGGTTTATCCCTCTTAGCGGCAATTGGTGGCACGTATGCACCTTTTATGAACAATAAGGTATGCTTTTATTTTTCTTTAAGAACTCCTCATATACAAGTCTTCCGGCTGTAGACCACAAGGCGTTCGAGACCACTAAGAAAATAACAAATAATATAGGGAGATGTCATTGTTTTGGACGGAGGTGCCAAAGATGCCTTGTTTAATGATTGGGACTCGGAAACTGCAGATAGCTTGCTCGCCGGCTGCGTTTACCAGAGTACAGCGAGCTTGGAGACACCAACATCATTCGCTGCCTCAGAGATCGCAGTTCCCAAGACATACGTCGCATGTGAAAACGACCACGCCCTTCCATTTGATGCCCAACTTGCAATGATCGATGCGCTCGGCAACGGTACGCGTGTTGTAAGGGTTCGGTCTGGCCATAGTGTGTATGGGAACACAGAGGTTTTACCCGAGGTGCTTGAAGCTATTGAGAGAGCGGCGAATATCTAATATAGGCCGGTCTTTCGCAACCGTAAATCCCTAGCATTCAATTTCCAATCGCAGCAATAAGGAATATTATTATGGTGCTCCCTAGATTGGCCCTAAACCTCCCCAGGCTCAGTCAAGGCCATCTCTAACGGTAGGCTCTACCTCTGTTATCAATCTCTCATGACACTAAGGACTAGACTAGAGGGTGGCAAAGTGGGAGCGGGTTGAGCATCGACCGGCATTGACTACGGCATTGACTGCGGCATTGAGTGCGGCGCGGCTTGGGCTACGTCAAAAAAAGTCGCCATCGCCTTTTTTAGCACTAACCCTCTCTTGAAACTTTCGACTTTACCGCCTAGCTTCACTGGGGGAAGATCATCCTGGGATCATTTTGGGATAACAAGGCATCCAATAACAACAGATGTTTTGTAGCGCCACACACGAATACCGTGCACCTCGTATCTGCATAACAAACACAAAGTGGTTAGGGTTAGCTCTGATGTGAACCGTCAATGCCAATTTATAATTTTCATCAGCCTCATATAAACATCATCTTTCTTCAGTTGCTCCTTAATGTTGTAACTCTTTGCGGTCTGCTGTAAGGAATACTGGCCTCCATTATGTATTAGAATTGTCACTGCATTATAAGCAAGTAATTCAGGCATATAACTTAACTTAAGCCTCTATTGGCCTGGTAATTATTTATCCACCCACAAATTGATTTACAAGGCAACTATTGAGCCTCGACCCATAAGCGCTGTACACTTTTAAATCTTCGAGATAGTTTCTTGTTCACTGCTATTCAACAGCACACTGCCAAACCTCCTTCCACTTCGCAGCTTTCTGAAACTGACAGAATACTATTATTTACAGTAATATTTAGCAAGAAGTTCTGCTAATATGGCCCCACAGAGCCCTGGCGCTGGCACTAGGGTAGCCCTGTACGGCCCTGACAATATATGGGATCAGACTTGGACAGATCTTCCTTAGTGGTTGGAAGTTTTCCAAAAAAAAAAAAAAAAAAAAAAAAAAAAGAGTAGGACTCATTACCCTGCCTCTTAGTGGAGGATGAAATGCATTTATTGGGAAGGGTAATTCTTATGCGCCGTAGTATTTAACTATGCTCGCATCTATAGCCGGCTCGCAAATCCTGTTACAGGCAAACCATACACAATCCATAACTCATTTTTAAAATAAGTTCACACTTGCACTCATGAATCTCACAAGTTGGTAGATTCTAGGAAGATGGCTACAATGCCGAACATTTACCTGAAAGAACGTGAGTGCTATACGAAGGCCAGCAGTGCCCATTTAGAATTCGAGACATACTTCTTCGCATGAACAACCAAGCTGTCGCATGAATTAGCCCAACACCCTACGTTGATATGTAACCTGACTCTGAATAGTTCTCGGAAGCTTTGAAAGGTCTTTGAACAGCAAAAATTCGTTGAGGCAGGAGCATTGATCATACACTTTCTAGCTTCAAGATTTCTATCACTACTTTATAGTACTAAGTGGTGTCATATACGAGGAAATCGGTCGCATCTGCAAAAGAAAAAGATCCCATGTCCATGCCCAGCATATCAAACATTGTAAGATTAGAACCTAGAGGCGTAGTCTGAGGAAATTCGCTGCTTAGAGGTTCGTTGAGGTCGGAAATATCCATTCTCTTGCAGAAGGTTGTGGGGAAAGGAAAAAGCTTTTCTAGAAATGAATCAAGGTGATGATTTGTTATCAAATTTGCCCCCTCGCTAATTGGCTGCTCTATACTCTCGGAATATTTGCGAAGCCGGTTAATCTTTCTGAGCACAAAGGCAGCTCCTCCATATTTAGCGCTCATGCAGTTGAGAACGGAGGTTAGAATCTCTATATCACATGAAATGGAATACTTATCTACCAACCGCTGAGGAAGGAAGAGAAGCGGCAGAGCGGCAGCCATACAATAGAAGCCGTGGTAGTGTAGCAGGTATACGGCTTGTTCTCGTGATAGGATTTCTTCATACAGGGATATAATGCATGATGATGCTACCACTGATAACGCTGATGGCTGCCAATGTGTGATATGCCTTTGGCTCAACATATCTGCCATAATAATGGCTCCAAAATACTGAATATGTATATCAGCTGTTATTCGTGAAAATGGGCGTCTCGATCCATCAGGGTTGAAAAGTTGCACTTCAGCAGGAAGACTATTTTGCCAATCGCATAGTCTTGCAAAGATCATATCTGTCTCTTCAGATAACAAGTTACGCTTTTGCAAGTGAAGTTCGGCTATAGATCCAGTAATGTCGATGATTTTGCAACCTTGTAAAAAGAGTAGAGACGAATGTCCATCAGTTTGGGTGAGGAAATCGTCCAGCGTTAATGGATGGGTGTCAAAATCGTCAGGCTTAAGCATTGAAGGACGGCCCCAACAAGCGACCATCATTTTGTCCGTCATCTATATCTTCAGTAAGCTCCGATATAGACTGCGATGGAGGAACATACCACGAGATGCCAAAACACTCTCCGAAGACTTGACGCCTTGGGGTTATTTATGTAAGTGGCTTCTTTATGAAGCCCCATTTGGATGGCGAGTCGTATAGCCATACCAACCCATTGCCACGGCCCGTCAAGTGTGACCAAATCTGTAGAATTGGGACTCCAGCAAGCCATGAGACAACAGGTCTTGAGAAGAACAAGTGGGTCGTGTTTTGAACCGAGATATATCAAGCTTTTGACTCTTTCGTACTGAGATGCAGCAAACTCAAGCTCCTTTTGATCGTGGCGCATGAGGCTACCAACCAAACAAATAGCCAGCTGAAGCATCATAGGTGTACTGTCGCTGAAAACATCTTCTGAATCAAGTATCGGATAGAAGGGTGCAACATGCTCGACGAATCCGTCTTTCAAGGCCCGAAGCAAAGCAGGACGAGGGAGAATGGCGATTTGATTGTCTCTCAGAAGGGACTCGAATATGGAGGTTCGAGACCCGATTACATCTGATAGCTCTTGTTCACTAGGCAAGTCGTATGATAGAATGGACTCATTCGCTATGTAACAGTTTGACTGTTGGGTAGACGCAGCGGTGGTGAGGGTAGCCGCGGTGTCGCTTGACTGTGTCGGGGAAAGGATACCAAAATTCTCGGCGTCATCTTCGGCAAAGACTGGTATCTGCCCTGTTGAAAAAGTGGCTCTTTTCTTTGCGTCTTTGCGTTTCTTCCGCACCCCATGGCGCCGACTACATTTATCAGCCACGCCCTTCTGAAAATGCCAAAGGATGGGCTTAGCACGTACACGCAAGTTTGACTTGAACGTCTGCAATTGCTGCAAGCCTTGTCAGGACTCGCTTGAAGATCACATTTTACCTGATGCAAGACTTAGCGCCTGTGGAAGGTGGTAGTTCTGAAGGGTTTCCCACCTTTCGGGCGTGGCATTGGACACAAACAATGCATGCTCTATCGCGAATTGGCCTGGAATCCATGGGGTGATATAGAAGGATCTTTGGCGACAACCCAGCAACTTATTATTATTGTTATTATATCTTTTAGAAGCAGCAGGTGACCGACAGATGTTTAGAAAGGGTATTGAAATTCTGTGGATGTTGTTGCGGTGTGGGCACCGAGGTAGATAGTCCCCGCGGGCCGGGGTTTGCTTGGCTAGCAATCGTTTCGGGGGATGCGGAGGCCACTGCTTATGCTGGGTGCCTCGTTTAAGTTGGAAGGAGTTCAAAACCATCACACACGAATGAGCACCCGCTAAACTGTTCTAGTGATAGCAAAACCAAATACCATCATTGTGGGCTGAGATTCTGAATGTAATAAGTTACCCCTGCGACTTATACTGTATATACTAACGCCTTACATCTGGCTTGACCGACTTCCGCCTATTTCATACTATTGATAACTCCTAGCTTCTTTGTATTTTCGTTTTCGTTTTGTTTATTATTGAGTCATTTACACGCTGCGACATGTGAACCTAGGTCAAAGTGGCTAGGCTAACTAAAATACCCGCAATCCAATACTAGTTATTTGTTATATACTTAACCCACCGCCACTTCTAGGTATGAAGGACTAATTATTGCTCAGCCATTTTTAGTGTTGTCAGAATACTTGACGCCTTATGTTTCACCATATAGCACTTGGATATTCTTCAACCGGAGTTGGAATTTGGTAAGCAAATGTGCCAGTGAATATGGTGGAGGTTTACTACAGAAACGAGAGAACACTGGATGCGCTTGGCGTTGAGTAAAATGGGGATACCGTATGCAAGAGATGGTTTTTAAGTCAGTAGACTCCTCAAGTGTCAAGTGCATAGAATGGCGCTTATTATCACGCGTATTCCTCTCCACCACTGTTCAGGCAATCTCTATGCGCATATACCACCGTCGATTCTTGTGGCCTCCTCAGTACTATACTTAGAATCGTCTCCGAGAAGAAAGGCAATAAGAGCTGCTGCCTCCTCGACATTCCCAAAACGCTAGATGGCGTGTAACCCAGAACCATCTCATTAGTATAGACATGTTCAAAGAGCTATCTAAGGTATCAATGCCGCTTCTAACAACACTTGTCAGTCAGAGTCTAGGCATGTAATAGTGCCTGCCATGAGATCAGTCACGCTCGAAGCGTTAACGAGACTCCCGCGTTTCTCCATGACGGCAATTTCTCATCTCATTGAGTACATGGCTCTTATCAAGTTAATCGCGATGGCTATGATCCAGTCTTCGTCCTTGATATCAATGAAGTAAAAGATCGAGCATAGATATTTCCTAGTAATTGTATGATTGCATTCTTCAGTTTAGTGGTCTGCTGCTGACTCTGTTGTTGGGTTCCCAGCCGAGTCACATGATAACAAGCAATTAGCTCCGGGTTTGCGGCCCCGTGGCCCCGTGGTGCCGTGGTATCATGGTCCCAGGACATTCTGACATGGAACTGGAGAAGCCATTAACTAACCATTACAGCATGGCTGATGGATTTATTGCGAAAGGCGTACAAGGGGAGACGATCCACGCGAGACGACAGAGGCTGTCAAGAGTCTCGCGAGCAGTATGGTACCAAAATTACCTCTTGTTAACTTGGGCTAACGATCTCTCTAGTGTGAGGCCTGTAAAGTCCGCAAGGTACTCACCCCAAAGCGCTGAGCATTTGAATAGATTACTACGTATGAAGAAACGAATATAAAGACTAATAGAACGGGGTCAGATTCGGTGCAATCGGGGTAACCCTTGTTCAAATTGTCTCGCAGCAGGCATTGCGTGCCAGACGGCACACAGCCCAAATGAGAATCGGTCAAAATCTGATAAGTTATCGCAGATGTGGGTTTATTTGATGATAATACAGTCCTAAGCTGATGCCAAATTAGAGTAGAATTGGTCAATGAGCTCAGCAATCGCGTTGCTCGCATAGAACGCCAAGCTACGACGGAACGCGTCCAATCCGATCAAATTGGCCCTTACATAACTTCTGAGACCTCTAGAACCGAGCATGCGCACCCCATATCAGACCCGAAAAATGTCGGCACTCCATTTCAGGGTCATTCGTCTTTTGATAGGCTCTCAATTCAGGCCGTTGAAGTTGCACAGCAAATAGCTGGCCCGGGAAACGACGACGATAGTTCTAATGTCGGGGCAACTATTGATATGTTGCAAACCATGTTAAACCGCAATGAGACAAAGCTGTCCCTAGAGGAATACCGATTTTCCAGAAATTCCGCCACACGGCATATTCCAACTATTGTGCCCTTGCCAGTTAATTTTGTAGTTGCCATGCTGCAATATATTAAAAGTTCGTAACTAATTAATGTCAGATTCTTTTATAACCAGTCGCTAACGCTCTTAGAAAACTCCTCAATTTTTCTTTCCTCATATGCTTTTAACGATCTCTTCTTGGTGGAGGATTTGTGTCGGCGAGTTTATTTTCCAACTGACGATATATCCATCGGCCATGTCACTGCCATGCATGGCATCCTCTATTTTCTGATAACAGAACATGTGCTGCTATCCACGGAACTTTCTATAACCTACAATCTCAAAAGTCTTTTATCTAGATGTGAGCAGAATTTAAACTCTGGGCTTGAGACATATGACGTGTTTGCAATACCCAGTTTTGAAAATATTTTTGCTCTTATAATGGGGGTTAGGAAGCATCGATAGCCAGCCCATCACAATCAGATGTACGCAGCTAACACGCTAGTATTCAGATGATAAAAGCGCAAAAAGAATCAAAACCCTTGTTATGTACTACGCTCATATCAGCTGCCGCCGGCCAATGTCAAAGATTGGGGTACCATCGAGAGGTTACGTATCAGAATGAGCAAGCGGATCGGCAAGAACACATGCGTCGATTTTTTTGGACCATTTACGTCTTTGATAAGAATATGTCTCTTCTTCAGGGACATGCATCTAATATACAAGACTTTGAAATTGACGCGCAGTATCCAATCCCATCACGCAATGCTGCGACTAGGCCGTGGGATGAGTCGTTTATAGTTGGGATAAAACTAGCCAGGATCCAGGGCCAGATTTATGACAAGCTGTATTCAACAGCTGCTGTGAAATATGATTATTCGATTCGAAAAGAGTGTATTGACACACTTGATGCCGCAATGATAGAACTACGTGCGGAGTTAGAACAGGTACATGAGGACATGCGACAAACCGCTTGAGATTTCTAACAACTTTATATATAGATCAATGCTGGCAAAGCCAACCAGGCTCACATATTTGCAATGTCTAGGAGCCATTGGGATGTTATGTATTATTCTACATTAACCATTCTTCGACGAGGAGGTCCGATATCCGGCGACATGCCTCGAATTAGCTCGCAATGTTTCAACGCCGCACGTCTGTGCCTACAGAGTCACATTCACTGTTTCTCTATGTACCGGGAATCTGGCCTCGTGGAAGAAAATAACTACGCTCATTGGTTAGTTAACTGAGTGATTATAAACCATGTATTTTGATAACCTAACGTATCCAGGGTTTTACACTGTTCATCCTTTACACCATTTATTGCAATGTTCCTTCATGCCATCGCAGGGACGAGGCTAGAGGATGTCGAGCTATTGGATCTCGTAGTGCAAGTTCTACAAAGCGTTCGCGGGTCATCAAAGGTCTCTGATAAGTTGTATCAGGTGTGTGCGACATTTGCAAAGCTTGCTAGACGACTGGTAGAGGAGAAGAATTCATGCGTTGGAGCATATGACGCAAAAGAAGATTCACTGCATCTCGACATTGAGGTACATCATCCCGCCTTATTTGCCGAAGAGGAAATACAAGAAGCATTTGGAGAATCATTAACAAATTGTCTACCACAATGGGAATCCCAAGATTTGTCCGCTCTTCTCGCAGATTGGGTCACTGGACAGTCATCACCTATGAGTGCATTTTTTAACAAGTCTTAATATAGAGTCCAGTCGTTAGATGGAAAAGATGTTTAGTTTTCGCAAGAAAATTCCTGGCTTTCCCTAGGGCACAAGGCTATTTATTATAGTGCTAAATTAACAATAATACTAGAGCCAAGACGGTGCAAGTAAAATAGTCTATAAAATATGCGTATTCAGCTAATTAACAAATATTTGTTTTTATGAAGATGGGCAAGTAGTAAGTTATGTGAGTCAGCTGCGACTTCAAGTCAGACGGCTAATTAACTTGTAGAAAGCCTGTTTAATGCAACTTTCTCAACTTCTAAAAGCTGTTTATAAGAATCTTTCAAACACTCTCCCAGCGACCTATACTGCACCCCCAAGATTCTATTCACTTCACTCCCATCAACATCGTATGTGGTAGCTTGCGCAGCTATCCAAGCACCTGGCTCGCCTGCATCAATCCGATTCTGTAACTCGGGCAATACCCTCCTTGCTTCATCTCTGACCAGTTGCCAATGGCATCTTTGTGCAACCAAGAAGCGTTTGCCGCCTGCCTCTGGAACTTTCACAGCCGCAAGTAAAGCTTCAGAGACATCGCGGACATCAACCCACGCTCCAAGATGGCCAGAATTATAAGGTGGTGGATTTGGCGATGGGACGACAAGTTCCCATATCATCTGAGTTGATACGTTTAAGTGATCAAGATCTATTGAGCCAACATGTGGTCCGAAGATTGCCGCTGGATCTACCGATACCATGTCGAAGGCGGGCGTGTTTTCTTTCATCCAATCCCACATGCGCTTTTCAGCCAAAGCCTTTGATCCAATATACCCAGTTCTGTGCCCGCCATTTGCAGACTCCTCGTATGTAAGTTGATTCCAGTCACTAGAGGAATATGTTTTCCCTGGAGCGAGGCCCAATGATAGGTCAAGAGTCGACGCAAAGGATCCAACATGGATGACACGTCTCAGCTGTGGCCCGGCATATTTGGCTGAAGCCTCAAGGACTGCGACGCCACTGTCAATCGCAGGATCGAGAACGTCGGCCTTAATGTCTTTCGGATTATTAACTAATGGTGACGCTGTGTTGATGACAGCTCCGATTTTGAACTTCACAAAAGCCTTTTCGAAGTGATTTGCCTTTGTAATATCGTGCACTTCGACGATCTGTAGCTGTGAAGATGAATCTGGAAAGATTGCCATGATACTCTCAGCTGCAGCGACAGAGCGAACTGTTCCTACAACTTTGTATCCCTGGGCAATGGCCTCCTTGATTACACGAAGAGCAACATAACCGTTCGCTCCAGTAACAAGAAGTGTATCGGCCATAGCTAAATCTCTAAAATATCAGATGGCACTGGGATAGTGGGGGAAAAAGAAGGAAGAAAATCAGATATGTATAAACTTGGAGGTCATTGTGCACTTTGCTTTGGGACCGCGCGCCGCCGCCGACTCTTATATACTTTTCTTACCCCTTGACTGTCCAGGAGCAAAGGGCCGACTGAAAGACACACCGGACATTATGAACGGATATTACGGTTTAAAGAAACTATCACCGTGCATGTAATGTGCTTTGCAAATAGATTTTAGGGCCCTACGGCAGTATATCAAATGCATGTAGGCATGCTTCGTATGCCAAACGTGGAATACAGTAGTTGCCAAGCTTTACAGCAACTAGCAGGGTTTATTTAGAATAGTTTAATCACCCGGGATGTCCTTCGGAGTGTTTGTACTTTTATTTTAGGAACCTACGCGGTACACTAAATGCATGTGGGTACGCTTCGTATGCTGAAATAGGAATACGGTAGTTGTTGCCAGACCTTATAGCAACGAGCAGGGTTGGTTTAAAATAGTTGAATCATTTGAAATTTGCTTCAGCATGCCTGTGCTGTTACATCTTATTCCAGAGACACGACATGACACAAATTGTGGGACTCACGGAATAGCAATTGTCCCGAGCCTCCTGTGTAGTAGTGATAGCTACAGATAGTTCCAACATGGAGATAATAGGCGACCCAGCGCAAATGTTACATTGTCTACGTGACTGCTTTATCAATTAACCAGTATTGAACTAATATATCTAGTAGTCCCAAGACAGGGTAAGCGGAATCTTGTATAATACTTATGTATTGAGCTAATAGAAAAAGGCCTGCTTCTATGAAAATGGGCAAGTAGTAAGTGACGTAAAATATACTGAATATGTTCAAAGTTAATATTCTATAAATGTTCTGAGTTTACCTTCAAAAGTTCTGCAAATTCTTCAAAGAAAGATTTCTCCCAATCTGCCCTTGTTTTCGTTGGTTTCCAGCCTAGCTCTTTTCCAATTTCCGCTCTTGATCTAGCATTGCTTGCAAATCCCAGTTCACACAGTTGCTGGTCTCCACGAACCCATTTTTCGGCTGCTTCCTCGAGACTGATACTTCTCGTTTCCGCATCGCTGAGTTGTCCAAGTTCCATGCCTGCCTTGGCAATCCCTTGTGCGACATCCTTCCAGGTAAATGTTCCAGTACCGCTGAAGATAAAACCTCCCTCTCCAACCGGAGTGGCTCTTTGTCCCTGAACCCTGTCCAACAAAGCAATCTCGTAGAGCTGAACGAGATCATGTATATGCACAAAGTCCCATACGCCTTTGCCATCGCCAACATACTCTGCTCGTCCACTGCCTATCGCTGATTTCATTTGTAGAGGATACTGGATGGTTAATCGATTAAACTTTCCAGATCCAAGGCCGTAGATTGTAGGGCTCATGATAATCGTTGTAGGTACGCCTTCTACTTCTCCAGCCTCTACAACCACAAGATCAGTGGTGCGTTGAGGATATGGCTCTATGGTGTCTCTTTGCTTCAGATACTTATATATGTCTGAATCCTTGTCGCTAAAAACTCGAGACTCGGTATAAGTTTGACTTATGGGACGATCCGCAAGATTCGATGTGCCAGACGTATGAATGTAATATAGGTCAGCATCTGGTTTTGACTTCTTACGGATTCCAAGACCTTCGATTAAAGCCCTCGCGCTCGCGGTATGATATCCGGAGGCGGTGTGAATTACAACATCATTTTCGGAAGCTGCGACTTTGATGGCATCTAAATCGTCGAGATTTTGGATAGTATAGACTTTGAGACCGGCGGACGAGAAATATTCTGCTCGATGGTCATTGCGAACAAGAATAGATATTACTAGCTGTCTGGTCGCCTGATTGGTGGAGGATTGCAAGTGGGAAAGAATCGATCCACCGATATAACCCGTGGCACCGGTAAGGAGTACCTTTGTTATTGTCATTGCTGAGGGTTGAGATGGATTTTTAAGAGAGTAAATATTCGTGATATTTGTATGCTTTCCGCGAAGCTGTCGTAGAAGAAAGTTGGAAGAGGTTATCCATTATTTTGATGTATCTCTTGAATGGATATGTCGCCGACAGGGCATTCATAACTCCGAACTGCCATCGGAGATAGTTGTATAATGCTTGCTTATCTCCTCTTTTGCTGGATTGCATGGAATCTGTCGGTTATAAGTTGTTCAGTGACGCAATTGCCGTTGGATATGGCAAGCCAAAACTGTTATTGCTGACATAATAAGCTCACAGGCATGCACGTAGGGAGAAATAGTCAGATGCTGTGGTAGCTTTCGTACGGCTTGCGCATGCTGCCTAGGTAATAGCCATCATCAACCGTTTTATTCGTTTTTTGCCTATCCATTTGTATCGTAAAACATCAATACTTTTGTTCTGGGTGCCCATCATTCTTGCTATTTAATCCATTTTAATTGTTCTCTGCTTCTTGTAGTTCGAGGTGGAAGGATCTAATCAGGGCATCACTCTCGTCAAGGGTCATCACCTTGAGATCCGCCATCTGCTTAATCTTGCCCGTACTAAAAAGTTGGAGTGGGACTGTTAGTGATGGGAATGAACCTCAATATAAATGCCAAAACTTACACTTCCTTGATCTGGTCGTCAGTCATCTTCAGACCCAACTGGTCAACTCTGCTCTTGATAGCATTCCAGCCAGTAAGTCTAGATGTGAAGTGCACACTTTGAACGTTGGTTAGTATTAGCTTATAGTATTACCTGCGTTATAACTTACTATCTGTATAGTTGTTAGTTATGAAGACGTAAGAGAAAAATTGGAAAGAGTAGAACTTGCCTTGATAGACCGAAATCCTCGGGCTTAAGGATCTCATAGGTGGATGGGTCGTTGAGAATTGCCTTGGCGTGGATACCAGCCTGGGGTCGCGTTAGTTAACATAATCGGCAGGCTACGCATGTGATGTATACCTTGTGTGTAAAGGCGCAAAATCCTGTAGTTTTTGTAAGCAACACGATACTTTTATACTAGACTAATGACGATGACATACCGGTGATGGGGTTGTTGAACGGAACGTTGATCTGGAAATATTGTTAGATTGACAACTTTGAAGACGGCACAAAACAGAACTCGAGAGTGGAATTTACTCACCTCGACTGTTTCTGCGACAAAGTCCTCGATAGCCTTGAGCTGGTGAAGCTTGTACTTGGAGAGAATGTAGTCTCTGCTAGTTGGCATCATTCTAGCCATCTTGAGTTTTATAAAAGTTAGACCACAACCAGATTCTTCAAAGAGCAATAGTGTTACGTACAAGAGCTCCAAGGGGGCAGATTCCATTTCTTTCGCCGATTCCAAGCACGGATGTATCGATGTCTATACCGCAAAAGGTCAGCCTAAATGCCCACTCCTGCTAAAGGTCTTGATAACGCCGGTGGATCCAGAATCCATCTCAGAGATTCATGTCGGATAAATTTGGGGCGCATATGAAGTTAATCATTCTGCAGGGTGAGCTTACGTGTAGCACCCGCCTCGAGGGCAGTAAATGAGTTCTAAAAACTGGTCAGCTTCACATATCAAAGCAAGTTCTTGAGGACATAACAAACCGCCACAGCACAGCCCGTATCGTCGTGGAACTTGATCAGATTAGCTCAATGTCAATCGAAATATAGTTTCCAGCAGACATACGTGGACTTCAATATCGGTCGAGACACAGCCTCGAAGGGTTCTCACAAGGTCCTATGGATGGTTAGCATCAGACAGACTGAAGATGATGGGGATTACCTACGTAAACCTGTCTTGGAGAAGCACAACCGACGGTGTCGGCAACACCCACTCTTCCGACTCCGGCATTGCTGGCGGCGCGGTAGATGGAGAGCAAATCGACCAGATCAGACCTTTCCATACATTAGCAACACAGCTGATAACCGTCAGCCGACCCTCTCGAAACCCCGCCGAGACAGACAGAAGAGTCAAGCTTTGACGAAGAAGAGCACGCCATATCGCATTTCTTTTGCCTTGTTCAACGTTGGCATGCAAAACCCCATAGGTTTTGGGCTCATTTTGAGAAGGCGCCCCAAAATGATCAATGCCACGTCG
The DNA here is from genome assembly GCA_000331835.2 of Trichoderma hamatum GD12. Classification (NCBI taxonomy): domain Eukaryota; kingdom Fungi; phylum Ascomycota; class Sordariomycetes; order Hypocreales; family Hypocreaceae; genus Trichoderma; species Trichoderma hamatum. The sequence continues at coordinate 17,987 of ANCB02000362.1, read as the reverse complement.
CAACGAGCAGTGAGAGTATGCATATGAGGTCCCGCGTTCTCCTCCACATCTTGCTCGCCATGACTCTTCAAAGCTCACGTCTCATTTTCACAAATAACACAGCGATCGGTCGGTCGGCAAAGGGGTCGGCTTAGTGAGACTCAAGAGACTGCACTCACCGGAAAGAGTCTTCACTTGAGAAACGAACTTCGCAACCTCGGCTGAATAATTGTTAGCTTCTAGCTTTGGCCAGATTAGTGGTACACGTACCTCTTGATATACTCAATAACCTCGAGAGCCTGCTTGGTAATAGCCTTCATGTCCTTACCACCAAGGGAGTGCTCTCGGAGGAATTCTTATTCCTGCAAGTCAGTCGATGGACGAAATACATGTGTTGGGAGGACTGTGCTCACGGCTTGTTCCGATAACGACATCTACACCATCAACTCCGCAGTCACACTTTGAGGGTTTAGTAATTTGCAATTAATCTCAGGTTGGGAGGCGCATACCGCAAGCTTGGCATCCTGGAACAATATGTTAGTCACATGTAAGAAAGAGTGCACTGATGAATTGGTAAAGATTAAGGGGAAAACGGCCGCCAAGATCGCTTGCCACAATGGCAATCTAGGAGCATATATTCTCCCTTTGCGCAGGCTGTATTTGGGTGCAACTTACTTCCATAGTGCATCTTGTGTCTGAACTGTTTGTTAGAACACCCACTACAACTAGGGCGGAAAGGGAGATGACGAACGGGTCAGAATCTTGGCCTGCTATGTCGTTAGTAGGGTGTTTAGTCTGTCTAGCGTATTGATTCATGGATGCGCACCTTGAGGCCGAGCTTGCAGATGACTTCGCAGTCCTCGCGAGATTGCTATGGTCGATTAGTACTGGATTCCAAACAAGATCAGCCGGTAGGACTAACGGGGCTAGCAGCTGGGTTGGTGAGCTCGATGTAGTCGACGCCGAAATCCGACCCATGGGGAGGTTAGTCTTCTTCAATTGAAGCCGCAGAGCAGGATTTTATAGGTGTCATACAGCATCGTCGCGCTAGAAACAAGGTGGCGTTAGCTACGAGGACAGAGGGCAAGAGTCCCAACTTCAACATACATCTTGATCTTGTTTTCTCTTGAAAAGTACGCATTGGCGAATTGCTCTCCTTCTCTTTAAACCAGTCATTTAATGCCCTCTGCTATTCGATTTCTGTCTGTCCTCATACCTGAGAGTGGACTCTATGATCTTGAAGTTGCGGACATTGCTCAATAGGTCGTTGACGTTCGAATACGGGTTCGACGCGGTGATGCCGGTAACGGACATGATGGGCGATGGGGCGTCTGAGCGACGGTGAGGTTCGATGAGCGGATCGTGAGAGGTTCGATTGACGAGTCGGTTCGATTCAATTGGGCTCGAGGGAGTTGATTGCGCCGGTAGTTTGTCGTTCTGCAGCAATTGATGGCGGGCAGGCTCTGCGGGTGGGGGGTTTGTTGGTTATTTAAGATTTACAAAGTTTTTGGGAGTCATTGCCAGCGCCTCCGATCTAATGACGTAGCTCGGAATCTAGCTCACAGGCTCTCCAGGCCGATCCATACGCCACTAATGGACGAATTAACCAGCCAAAGGCAAAAAAAGCCTGCCCAAGGGCTACTACCCTCTACCCCACATCAGCGTTTTTTCCATTTTTGCCGTGAGTCACTGCTCCGATCGCCGGACATGGCTCGGCCATTGCTGGAGGGAGGCCAATGATTCACAAGACAATACCAAGCTCTCAGAATGCGGGTTGTAAATCACCGCGACGACGGGGGCACTCGGCGCGGCTGCAGTGGGAGAGGCAGACAGTAGACGCGCTGCTTTCATGCACCCACGACGCACTCCTGGTGGCTCTTTGTTACATGCCGAGCTAGCCGAGAATTCAGCGTCCAAGACCTCAATTGTCATATACATAGGCGGCGAGGGCCATTTTTGTTTGCCTGTACCCGAGCCAAGGGCATTCCAAACAACCTCAGCTTTAACTTGGCAATGTCGAAAAGTTGTCAAAGACGCTTGCGGCATCTGTTTATACCTAGGCAGACTAGTGGGCTTGCCGCCCGCGGCACACACGCCGCCACACGTAGTTCTCGCCTTCTGATGCGGACCGAGGTGATGATGAGGAAAAGAAGGCATGCGAACATGTAAGCGGTGCGGCAACCGACGCTGCCAGTACCGGGGCTCAGGTCCAATTTGCGGGCTGCTTCCTCTCTCCTACACACAGTTGGACAGTGTCCGAGTTGAGAAACCTCGGGCTGGTCCAGGGCACTCAAAGCCCAAACTGTGGAGTGCGACAGGTATGCTCTAGTGGATAGCTTTTTATAGTTCCGAGGGGTTAGTGGTCCAGTTTGAAGCAACTAGCGCAAAGGCTGGCAAGGGACCTACCCAGAGGGCGTTCTGTTTGTGCTGCTATTACTCATTCTAGGCCTACGATTTGCGCAGAGCTGAACCGAAGCCCTTTCGGGGTTTGCTCGGCCATGTCGGGGGTACTGGACGGGGTCGGCATCGCATGTTTGCTAAGACTGTCTTCCACGCCTTGGCCCAATCATACCTGCCGGGTGATGGCAGAAAACAAAAGGAGGCTGCTGGTGCACCAAGGCAGATGCAGCACAGGTACGTATAGCTGGGTTCGTTGATGGCAAAGCGTGACCTTGTTCACAGACTCCTACCAGTGGGTGGCAGCATAACCGTGAATTTGTCGTCTCACTCGGCATGACAGGTTGGAACCGTACAGGTGTACACTGACTCAGCATATCCTCTGCCCTAAATATTTGCTCCAGGGCAGCCCCAAGATGCAAGTCAATGGCAAAAAGTTTTTCTGCAGGCGTTAACTGCTGCCGGAGGCGTGGCCAGGGCTCCGAGAAAGTTTACCACGACATCTTCTGGTGGCGGGCCGATGCAACTCTATATGGAAGATTAATGTCGTCTCAAGCGTTGTCCAGGGGATACGCAGTGATAATCTTTTCTAAGCGCCACTCAACATGTTTACGTGGCGGGTTTGCGCTCTCACCCCAAACAGAGCCTCAAACAATCACAAAATGAAGCCTCAATACGACAGACAGCGGGATTCAATCAACCCGACGTAGTCGTCAAGGCTAGCCGTAGTTGGCTCCGCTGCCAAAAAAAAAAAAAAAAAAGACGAGGTTTTACACCAGACGTACTCCAGCGAGGACTGGCGCAAAATTGCTGGCACAGGAGCGGAGGAAGCGTTCTGACCCTGCCTCGGGCTAGGCCGTTCGAAATTGCCATTTTTAGGCCAGCGTTCGTTCGTCCTAGGGAGCCTTGGTGATTGGATGACTGGTGCATGTTCAGAGATAGGGCCAAGTAAGCACTCAGTGTTCTCATCTCATCCCATCGCATAAGATGCCTCTACACTTATAGAGCTTGCAATTTAGAGCACCACCAACCCATTTCATACCCAAACTCTGGGATGCAGCTTCATTCATTGTGCTGAGTGTGGTCGGCTACACCTTGAGTGATTGCATCTGTTTTTGAGACGCTGGTGCTCCACTTCTCCGGAACGCGGAACGGCGGCAACACTTCCAGGTGGATCTGATTGTCCTATCCTTCCACCATCCCTCCATCAACATCAACGGTCTCCTTCACCTCTCAACGTTGCATACAACACCAATGCCTTTTTGTTACGCAGATGCATACCCATTCATGCCATGTTTTCAACATTTCACCTCAACAACGCACAAGGCAGCTCTCGCTCACACAGACGATCTCCTCATGCTTTACGAGCGTGCGTACAGTGTCGACAGGCTCGCATCAAGTGCAGTGACGAGAGACCATGTCGGACCTGCAAGAGCAATGGGAAGCGATGTTTTGACGAAAAGCCTGTGCAAAGGTCACAGCATTCTCCAATAGCACCAAACACCAATGTTGTCTCCCCACAGACTGGTCATCCCGCAATGCGTCATCCTGAGGAGACTCAATCAGGTCTTACTTCATCATGCACCACATCCAGAAGGGTTATATCCTCAAAGTTCTTCTTGGAGAATCTGGAGGCCAAACTCCGTCAATCAAGCCCCACTCAGGACTTTGACCCATCATCCCTCCTTCTGAGTCCATATATACCACAGCCGTTTCTCGCAATACCAGGTCTCCCTCAAACTCTACTAGGAACCCCTGTTGGAGTAAACATGGACAGACAACTAGAAGAGTTACTGGTATCCACATTCCTTCAGTCCTACCAGATTGTTGCACCTATACTGGACGCATCCTGGCTCTGGACGCACTACGCATCTCTATGGACAATTAATTCAGATGTGTATCGTCAACGATGCTCACTTATCGAGATCATCCTTGCACTGGGGACTCACCAGGTGTTGACGCTATCTGTAGATGACGCTAGTTATAACGCAGCTACTTTAGCATATAGTCCACCCGGCTACGATCTCTTTGAGATTTCTCAGATGGAATTGCTCAGAAGGACAACCGGACCAGATTTGCTCACCGTTCAGTCATATATATACGCTGCCATCTACGCTGGCAATCTACATTCACACTACAAAGCCCATCAGATGCTATCACTAGCGGTTCGAGATGCGTACCTAATGGATTTGCCAAGTGGGAATAGTAGCGCAGAGCAGCCGAAAGGTCACATATCTGCAAAGAGGACATGGTTGGCTTTACAGATGTTAGATACCGTCATGTCGAAGGAATCGGGCCTGCCGTTTCTCATCCCAGCTACAAGAAATGAAGAAGTTGAGCTTGGTGACTTTGGGACTACTTACGATACTATGAATCACAACGGTCTGTCTTACTTGGAATGTTTTAGGCAGATGAACAGACTATCTCAGCTCATTCGACAATCTACTACCGATCTCGATCAGATTTGCAATCAGCATAGCTCTCCCGATATCTTTATCGACGACTTTTACAGTAAAGGTGCATCATCTGTGGAGGCATCAATAAAGGCAATATCAAGCTGGTTCACAGCCATTCCCCCCGCCCTCAAAAGCTTTACCAAAGACACTTCTAATAACATGAACAACCTCGACTCCTCCCTAGACGATGACATCCCCATGTGGCTTCACCGCCAATCCCTCCTCCTCAAAATGTCCTACCACATGGCCTGCCTCCTCCTCCTCCGCCCCTTCTCGCTCTCTCCCCCTACCGCCGCCATTGAGAGCAGTCACAACCCCACCTCCGCCGAACTCAGCATCACGTGTCTCAAGCACGCGGTGTCACTCACGGCAACTTTGGCAGACAACCTAAACAGCGGCTCGTTCAACGTCCTAGCCCATGCGACGAGGTTTCAGTGGATGGCCATGCTGTGTCTTACGGGTTATGTAAGCACTCATACGACGACACCGCAGACTACAATGTTAGCGCGGAGGGCCGTGGGTGTGGTAATGATGAATCTGGAGAGGTTGGCGGAACATAGGGTGTTGCAGGCGAGGGAGGCGGTGGAGAAGGCGAGGGGGCTGGTGGAGATGATGAGGGCGGCCGTTGAGAGGACGATAAGTAAGGTTTGTCAGTTGGGCCAGCCTGATAGTACCACTTTGGCAGAGTTCTTCTCATCTTCATCTTCAGGGCCGGTGAACTCTATAATGGGAGGGCCAGTGGACTTGTGGAGTGATCTATCGTCATTTTCGTATCTACCTTGAAGATGTGCCGCAAGAAACGGTCTAACTTGACGGCAGCTGTACAACAAACTATACAAAAACCATTCCTTGTTCAGTAAAACTACTCTATGTAAGTTCGACCTTCTTCTTTTGTTATGCAAGCAGCTACTTCAACATCGGAAACACATCTATTGCATTCCTGAAATAAATATCCTCCACGTCAACGTCAACAGCCTTACCCGCATCCTTTAATAAATTCGTAAAATACACGATAGTATCATTCGGTGCATTTGGAAAATCACTCCCGAACAAAACATGCGTCGGATCTGCCACCTCAAACAGTCCCTTCAATGTAGCTGCATCACTGGACAACGCCGTATCGTAGTAGAACCTCTTGGCCTGAGACCTGATCTCATCAGGCGAGTACCCTTTACCCAGCTGCGTAAATGGCAACAAGCCAGATACACGACCGATAAGAGATGGAAGGGTGCCACCACCGTGAGATAGGATGATCTTGCAGTCTGCGCAGTCGTTGATCAACCTGCCCGAGGTGATGAGGTCAATGGCAGTTCGGCCAGTCTCATGGGGATAGTCAAACATGGGCTGTGGCAGTTTGCTATTAACCAGCGCCGTATCGACAGCATGAGTCGGGTGAATAAAGACAACGGCCTTGCGCTTGTTCAATTCCTTCCATATGGGCAAAAAGGCTTCATGGCCAAGGTAAGCATTGTCAAGGCCGTAACGCGTGTAGATAACTACACCATCGGCGTGTAGCTCATCCAGGCCTCGGGTGATTTCGTTGAGACAGGCTTCAGTGTCGAAAAGAGAAGGGAGGACGAGGAAGAAGCCGTAGTTTCCGGGGTGTTCATCACGAATGCGGGACATGTAGTCGTTGCACTCTCGAGCGAGGGAGAGAGCCTTGGAAGAGTCTCCGACGCATGAGGGTCCAGGTGCCGTGACGGATAAGATGGACTTTTTGATGCCGACGGCGTTGGCTAGGTCGAGGTCGGCTTGGACGGTCCATTCGGGGACAAACCAGCCTGATGGGTCACCGCCGGTCTTCTGAAGAGCTGAGTTCATAAAAAGTAAGTGGTGATGTTATCAAAAGATGAGATGAGAGCGAAGCTAACCCTGAGAGTAGATGGGCGGGTAGACGTGGTGGTGGACATCAATCTTGGAAGCCATTGTGCGTAAGTGTGTTGAGAGACTGGGATTAATATAAAAAATTATTTACAGTGTTGAGTGATCACGTTCCAAGCTGTAGTGTGTTGTTGTTGTTGTCGAGTTCGGCCGTGGATTTCGATACCTTTATATAGATGTCTGGTGCACGCTGAAAGTAAACCAACCCGGTCCTTTCGGAAGTGAGAATCTCTCCGAAGCGAGAGAGCAGGTGGCAAATAGTTCCATGCTGCGGGAAGACTCTATTTGCCTACAATAGTAACGTAGCTTAATAGAAGCTCCTATTTCTTTGCAGTATGGCACATCACTGTTCGGACATTTTGACGCCGTCTAGGATATTTTGGACTGTTTCCCGATTTGGAAATCGGAACTGCCGCAGCTGCTCCACTTTCCGAAGCCAAAAGGGAAATTCTCCTTTCGGCTATCTAGTCTCTTCTCCTTCGTGCCCGCAGATGCCTACCCTGCAAAGAAGGCGAGGAATTTCCTGTGAGCAGCTGCTCTTTAAGGCTCGGGAGGGTTTCAAGAGACCAATGTGGGAGTAAGATAGCGCTAGAGGTAGCATATTGAACAAATCAGCGAGGGAATTGTGTCCTCGGCAACCCTTTACGCGACATCAAGCTCCAAACGAATAGGTGAAGGGGACAATGGAATTTGGAGGAATTATTCACAGTTTCTTGTGGGCAGAGGCAATTCACGCCAGATTGGCAGAACTGCTAGCCGACTTATCATCAAGATAATGTTCCTTTTGAACCTTTGCTTTTCTTTTTCTTTCTTTTTTTGGCCTTACTTCTTCACTAAAGGCATTTCGTCCACAGTAGACAATGCTTACTTTTGTGTCCCTCTGACGTCTTGAACAAGCCTGGGAGCTCCGCGACATCATCGTCCCTATCACCCGTAGCTGGATTTCCAGCAATATCAGTGCCGCCTCCTCCGTTACCTGTAAGGTCCTATCCTCAACAGACGCTGGCGCTTAGGCCATTACCCAATAGGCCCTCTTCTACGGCGTGCCATGGAGCTGGGGTAAAACATGGTCAACGTACCTGGTCATTCATCAGCATTATTACTTCTCACGCGACCTCTGACTGTTGGCCTTGTCCGGAAGCACCAAACACTTTGCCTAGCTGGAGATCCGATGCCTGGAAATACGACACATCGGTGTTCGTGAGGTGCGGTTCATCAACCCACTCGTCCACAGAACTATTTATACCGATACCCCATTTTGGGATTCATTGACTATATAGGTAGTTCAATATAACTTTTACTATCTCTCACCGCAGCCGGCCCAGGCGCAAGGAATCTTGGTTTGGAGATATGGTCTTTGATGCAATCGACGTAGATATGCAGTCTTAGATGTTTACTATTGGTGGTTTTGTAACACGTAAAGTCCGTGGATAGCGGTTAAGGCAGGGCGTTGCCTTTTTATATGATATTTATATACTTGGGCATATCTTTTGCACTGATATCCCCAAATTGATACTCGACTCTGGTAGAGTCCTTTATGGAACGGCATGTGAGCTGTCCGTGTTTAAAAGTTGAAACGGATAGCCGCCGTGGGAGACGATCACGTGAGTGGACATGGCTTCTTGTGTGCCAAAGGTGGAGCATAAAGTCAGCCATTAAAGAGACTAGTAAAGTCTAGCAGTGCAAAGCGGACGTTTTACCATTTCCGCCATGGCGCTATGCATAATACCAACAGGCCAGTCAGGAAAAGGTAATATGAGGGGCCAGATATAGAGAATAATAGGCACGATTGAAGAGATACCGTGGCATACAGTGACATTAGTGCCGGATAAGTTCATATCAAAGTGTGCACACCATCAGAATTAATTAGAAAAAAAGTGCTACTCATAATCTATCTGAGTTAGGTTCTCACTGAACGTTTAATCTGGGGTTTTCATGATGAGCGGTACGTTGCCTCTTTCGGCAGGACCTGCGCCGTAGGAACAATGATGACCACCACTCTCGCCTAGTAATCTGACAGGTTGTAGAAAGAAAAAGAACAACTTGCTTATACCCAATCCGCATAAAGTGGATTTGCGTGTCGCCATTCTTCCGCCGCATGCCTGGACATGCTCGGATATAGTGCTGGGCCCTTATTCTTGGGCTAGTGGACATGCTCGGATGTAAAATTGGGCACCCAAGCTGCAGTAGTTCCAACGTCATTGGAGCAATGAAGGATCGAGTCATTGCTACTCCATTCCCTCTATATCTAGGATTAAATTAGGTTACAATCCTCACATTTCATGATTATCAAGCTCAGTTGTCTATGCTCAGACCCCACTAGCGAGTCCTTCTGGGCTGTGCGGAGTGTTTGCCTATTCGCATTTGTGTATGTATGTATCGTTTAGCATTTGTCCGGGTAGCTCGATATACGAACTTCAAGCATCGTACGAATCAAGACGAATTTACAATTATAAACAACGGAAAATTCATTACTAGAAGACAAACATAACATGCTTATTAAATAATAGCCAACATTGGTCTATGTCGGGAGTAAATACCGACAGCGGCTTCTACGTCCAGGCGCAAAAATACGACAATCCTTTTAGAAATCTATAATATTACGGCTCAGGTGTTAGTGAATTCATTAGCTCAAAACGGTTTCGCTCTTACTCAGTATGTGTCAGATTGTCACCAAGCAAGTTCACGCGGTCATTATCCGGAGGATACTATCGAGGTTGCTCTTAGTCATTTAGATGTTTATATGCTTTTAATATCAATAATGGTCTATAAGAATTGCCCGTTTGGGATGAAACCTGCGAGAGCTCGTTTTCGCGGCCTGTCGAAGACTTGAATGGGGACGTAAACCGACAAAGGATCAATGTATCCCTGCTAGGCTCGACCCACCAATCGAAGGATTTGCCTTCAGCAGTTGAAACCGACTATTGGGGCTCGCCGCCGACTTAATTATAAATAGTAGGCCATTACTATCAAGAAAGAAGACAAAGTTGGTGATTAGAGATTTCAACACTGTAAGTCTATCTTGAGCCCCCTTTTTACTATCAACAACAGAAATGGCTACGTCAGTTTACGGTCTTAACGTCGGAGCAATCCCCGAGGAACAAAAACGCCTGGAATGGCAGCACTGGAACATTTTTCTGCCTGTACATGATAACTCACTGTTGCCATCAGAGATCTCGCGATATCTTCAGTCCTTGTCGCGCCCAGCCGTGGCCGATGTCGGTACAGGTACCGGCATCTGGCTGAAGACACTGTCTGCCCAGGTGGGCTCGGACGCCCGTCTCGATGGCTTTGATTTCGATACATCCAAGTTTCCTAAACTCGAGCTCTTGCCACCTAATGTGCAGCTCAAGTACGCTGACGCGTTGGAACCGTTTCCCGAAGAGTTGCATGGGCAGTACGACCTCGTCCACGTCCGTGCCTTCGTCTTTGCGCTACGGGGTGATGATGAGTGGGAGCGTATAGTCGGCCATTTGACGTCTTTGCTAAAGCCTGGAGGCTGGCTGCTGTGGGGCGAGACCTCTATGAGCAGCTGGGCTGCTGTGCCGCTGGGCGAGGCGTGGAGCAAGACCATCCGGTTGGTTGTGAAAACCTCGATGGCAAAGGGCGTTAATCCATGGTAAGTTTAAGAGGGTTGGAAGTAATATATTTAAAGCGTGGGGAATAATGATATTAATCAGATACAGGGCTCCATATCGGTTGCTGGAGTACATGAAGAAAGCCGGACTTGTGGAACGACATGAGGTGGTCAAGAACACTTTATCCAGGGCTGTGAGTAGACCAGTGGTCAATACGTTTGCAATCAATGGCCTCCGACAATACTGTCTAGGACTATTGGCGAATGGAGGCGTTGAAGGACTCAGGTCTCAAAGTGATGTGGATGGCTTGTTTGCGGCTTTGGAAAAAGAACTTAACGAAGAGTCTGAGTTGAGTATAAACTTTTCGCAAACATGGGCCCGCAGACCTGGCGCGGTTGGTATGCAAGATCTTGGCTTGAGACTATAGTTAATATATTTCTAATCAAGGTCCAGTCCCACTGATTTGAGATTTGAGATAATTTTACATCGCGTTCATGACAGGAGGCGGACTCGGACTGGCAGTAACACCTTTCTCTTATGTCTATCGATTGTAATATTAGCGTGAGTTGAGTGAAGTATAGGAGAGAGATAGATATTGAAGAATTCGAGCACGGCTTAGTGTTGGCAATGCAGATCTTCTGTGGTATCATCTCTCGAGTCTTCAACTTTAAGTTTGTTCTACGCAGAGTGGTGAACTTTTACTACAGACTCGGCTAATTTAATAGTTGCCATCCTTCTCTAGAGCCATGAGTTGGGTTTAGGCCTTCTTGCTCACTAAATCTAACCGTAAGTCGACCGACGGCTTTCTTCTCATATATTGAGTCAAAGTCTCCATGTACCGAGTCGCTAGTGTCCCTCCTGGGCACAGGGCCATTTCACGGAACCGTTTGCACTCAGCCTTTAGCTCAGCGCGCGCGAGATCCTCAAGTTTCTCCACGTCTTCATCACGTAATAGCTGGCGAAATTTGGACTCGAATATGCCGTAGTTTATGACTTTTGCCCTGTAAAATAATAAGATGCTGTTAGTGAATCGTAATTTCTGACATACATAGGCATGGGCGACTTATTTTCGTTTCCTTTAGTGGCTCTTAACTTACAAGACATACGAGTAGTATACGCCGGGGTACCGCATAAATACTCGTAACCTAGAAATAGTTTTGGCATCCTCAATTGCTCTTCCCGCATCCTCTGGGCCGCTAAGAAGGCAAAGCTCCTTTCGAAAAATGCTAAAGTCTTGCACAATGTTGGCATTGCGAATTCCCTCTTGGCTCTCGGCCATGTGTAAGCGCAGGTCGATCGTGGCATAAAATACGGCCTGGTTGAAGGTCAGCGTCTCGCCTGTCAATCGCGAGGTAATGAGTTGATGGGCGGTGTTGATGGGGATCTTTTCCTCTTGGCCATCGGGCCCTCTGCGTCCAGATATGAAACGAATGACAGCAGGGTTCCAAAACACGTGTTCTAGCAAGACGCCAGGCATTCCCATAAAGTCTCTGGCGGTGTGGGCAAGCGTGAAGTATCTTGCTCGTGAAGCAAAATTGTGCACCGAGTGGCCCATCTCGTCAAAGCAGGAAATGACTTCTCTGTACGTCAACCGTGTTGGCTTGCTGGGATCGACTGGTGCCGTATATTTGGCGTCATATACCGAGCAGGTGGGTGTTCGTGAGCCATCGGGCTTCTCAAACGACTATCATAGAGTTAGGAGTCTGGTGGTAGGTTACTCTTTGTTTTGTGAAGGCGTGTGGCTCTGGTCACCACATAATGAACACACTGGTTGCAAACAGAAGGTGCTATTCTTGTGACCAAACTTCAAGTCACGGGCATAAGCGTTGATATACAAATGGCCAAGGAACGCGTTGTGCATTTCGCCAATGCTAGACCCGACTTCCCACACTTCATAGGCGTCAATACTCGAACGCCAGATATCTCTTGGATCCGTGGTATTTACTTTAACAAAATTGATTCTGAAAAGGGCGCCCTGTATCTCCAAAACTCTGGCCAAAACCTGGTTAAATGGGAGGCATTCTGATAGCACAGTTTCATTGACTTAGAATCCGTCAGCGCGGGAGCATCGATCATAATAATGCTGATCCCACGTATAAATGGTTTCTAGATTTGAGTCAAGGCAATTGTGCTGTTGCGTTTTCTTTAGCACTTTGAAGCATTCAATCCGTAACTTGACTGGTGCAGACAGCCTCCGCGACGCATCTTTCAAGAGTTGTACGGCTTGGTCTGGCGACACCATGCGCTCTTCCTCCTTCCAGGATCCTCAAGCAGCCCCCAGACGTGCTGTATGACACCAAACACGTCTTCTCTTTTCCATTAAGTTTGTCGGATCTCTGCAAGCGCTGTCTTTGCTTCGTTGCAGGCTGCCTCAGCGTTGGAAGTGCCCGCCGCAAGACGCCGAATCACCCGCTCGGTCGCCAAGAAAGCGCTTTCGTCCCATGCGATGGGCAGTATTGCATTCCTAAACGTTGCATTCCGTAGACGAATCTTGGCGACGTGATCCCATATTTTTGTAGAGCTTGCAACAGCTGCTCATGCTTCTGCAAGGATACTGGAAGGCGACCTGTCGAAATTGAGGAGCGATGGAGCCGTGACTGAAACGCGCTTTCATATGTGGCTTCGCTACCATCACAAATTTGCGAAATGGAAGTGCAAGCACAGCAAGATTAATCCTCAATTATAATAGACATGCCGGTATTTTTGTACGTGAAGGGTGTTGGCTGGCCATGACGCCCGCATTCCAGCGGTACATTGGACCTTTTATCACATGCGATCCAGCGCACTACGACCGCAGTATAATGGCAGCTCTCTGTATTACAATATAGATTTCAGCTGTCGTTTGTTGATATACTTCTTGGAAAATTGATAGGCGCGTGCAATTGATAGTCTAGTACCTTATACAGAAGTCAATTGTAGCAAGAAACATTAGCGAGGAGACCATGGCTATAACGGTATCAGTTCTGTGTAAATATATTGTAAAACAGCTACGAACTGTGGATAGAATTCTCCAAAGATGCTATGATGAGCACTTTTGGAATTACGAGTCTACCCTGCACATTTTGGAATATAATGACAACAGGCGATGCATTCGCTCAGCTGTTGTTCTCACTCGTTAATATCGCCAGCGTAGCCAGGGTGATCCGTCTTTTATCGAGAGCAACATTCCGCCCTTTGGTATCTCCCTTGCAGCCTGGATGGCTTGCGTCCATCGCTTGGAATCATCTTGTAAATGAGAAGTAGACCCATCACTTTCAGCGATACTGAGCTGATTGCTTTTTCTATCGCCAGCGCGGAGATTGCCACGGCGGGATGATCATCAAGAGACGGCGGAGAACAAAATAGAGCTTCAACTTTGTGCGATGGATGTGACAGAAACGCAAGCTGAACTTTCATATGAATAGAATGTAGGTATTACAAACGCGTTATATCAAACATGGAGCTTAACTTTCATGTATAAATAGCTACACGCGCACACATTGTAGGCCCAAAGAGATTGTTCCCCGACGCAGTGCCAATTTTTCGACTTAATACCAATATTAAGCTTGACATCACCAATTGGCAAGCAGAATTATCATTACCAACGAGAATAAGCCGAATATTTCACATTTTTACCCGTGTAAAAGCTTTTCAAAAACGAAGCAGCAGGCTCTCTCAGAGCTTATGTACTTCACTATATAGTGAGGGGTGGAAAGGCAGCAAGTTTTGCGGCCCAGCATGAATTACAGAATGTGGAAAGATCAAATATTCCATCCCTTCTAATACCAGAGTCTCATTGTGCATTGATCTAGTGTTGGAATTCACAATCTATCACTGTATCATTCTGGAAAGATGAATAGTTTTTTACACGACCACGCCACTATCAGAGCACTCCATATCAACACAGATGAAGCTATTCCATTGCTCCCAGGCACCAGGACTCCTGGTTCTATCTTTGGTAAAATGAGATAAATATCGAACCATGTTTTTATTATGGGTCTATTTTAACGATCAACTCTCCTGATAGGACTTGGTGCAGGTTACGCCATCGCCAAACAATCTAGCCTTGAACATGGCTCAATACGTGAGAATGCCGACATCAGTACTACTCCCGTCACTTCTTCAATACAATGTCCTTTCTCTCCTAACTAGTCACATAGCTTCTACTATTCTATTTATAAATGGATACGCTTTTACTTTCACTGGCAGCTCGATGTTTCTGGGAAACGGCACATTCGGTGTTCCGAAATACAGGCCGAATTTGCTACGTTGGGACTCAATCAGTCAAGGTAAGACTCCACTTCATTGTGCCATTTCACAATCATTGTTACTAATAGAAATTTCCTAGCTTGGATATTTTCCGCAATCTCCATTGCCTAGTAAGCTATTTGTAAGGACAATGAGGTATTTGTAAGGACAATGAGAAGATTACCTGCTGATAATCCCTCAGAACCAGCTTCGCATGACTGCATCGTCGTATTACTATCCCAACATGCGACACGTCACAGGATTCAAAGTCATTCATTTGTGTTTTGCGATTTGTAATGGCTTCCATTTGCTCTCCTCCTTTTTTTTCTTCGCAATTTGTCGTGTAGGCCTCGGGCGAAGAGCCACGTATCGACCACATCAGGAAGATGCTTATGTGCGGAGGCGACATGACTCTCGTGCCGATGGTATGGAGAGTTGTTATACATTTTTTTGATATACACTGGGACGTACTGCACACTTGTCGTGATTTTGGAGAACTCCGTGAGTGTATTATCCTGCGAGGATCTTAATATTGGCATTGATATTCTATTCGTATGTGTAAATAGCTCTAGTAATCAGTAATTTAAGATTATATTAAACTTATACTTGTCAGTTTTACTTTGACACAATTCTATAGGCTTCACTTCACAGCAATAAAACAGTATAAAGCCCTTGGCATATGGAGCGCTTTACTGCCTATCTAATTACTATTCAATAGAAAATAGGATTCAGGCCCTAGTAGTCTGCGTTACCTCGCAAAACTAGATAGTGGATGACTCCATAAAAGTGTTCTTCATCCAGTTATTCTGTTGAGATATTATGATACTTGTTTTATATATGGGGAAACCCCCCTGACCATTTTTGCACATCAGTTCGGCCCCACCAGCAGGCAGGGCTCCCCAGCCAAATCGGACCCAACTGCCGCCGAGGTCAGTGATTCGGGACCAAATTACTGCCGGCTTTGCTGTCAGGGATAGTAAATCGGGCCAAACTACCACCGGCTTTGCAGTGTAGCAACATTGGCTGAGCTGGTTACATTGCTGTGCTGCTTTCCAAAGGTTGTGGATACCGCTCTGAAATACTAACAGAAAAGAGTAGAACGGCTGACCTTTGGCAAGGAAATTACGAAGCGTACTAGGGACACTGTTACCAATTTGAAGGTGCTTGAGTAAGTGACATATAGTATGTATGGTGGCACTTGTTTTTGTGTTATATTACTTCATTCTTACTAGTATGATACCAGTTCAATGCACGAATTAACTTTGGTTTGCTTGCCTCTGTGCTCCAATATTACGCGGCGCATAAAGCATCTATGCTATCAATACTGCATACTTCAAAGATTGTGAGGTTGCTTAAATATTGTTAAATGAATATAGTTTTGAATGCAAGATACTTTAATAAATTGAGAAGAGATTTGTAACTAGACTAATTTCATCAACTGTATCAAACACATACATGATAGCCAGTTTCCAGATCGTATAGCCCGCAGTAATCCTACAATTAATTTGGATGGTCTATCTTGTGAAGTAAATCATGCGCTTGAATAAAGTCTCTCCAAGTTGTCAATGAAAGGCCGGGAATCTTGATTTGAGGTTAGTATATATATTCAAATTCAACTTTGCTCCTGCTGTCCAGTAACATTACACTTACATCTACAGCCTGAATAAATTCGCGTCGAGCGAACACATTTCCGCATGTCTCGAAGATCATGAGCTGCTCAGTGAAGTCCAAAGCGATGTCCTCAGTCATAGAATAGTTTTCCATAAGCTTCTGCTTGAATTCCGCGGGGCTGATTTGGTTGTATTGCGTTTGGACGTTCAAAACTTCTATCCATTAGCGAAAAAGAATTCCCAGGGACAATTAATTGAATAATACCTTCTCCTAACACTTCAAGTTTCTCTGCTTCGGACAAATTCTGTGCATAGAATGCAATAGTCTTGCAGTAGTATTGTTGTCCGTCTTCAATTACGGCGCGTACAAGTTTGCCTGTATCTGCGATCGAAACGTTGGGAAGGACAGTGGTTGGGCTGTGCAGAAATGAATGAATATATATGCCCGACGCCTTTCAAATGTTAGCAAACACGGTGTATATCGAAGGAACTCTAGTTGTGCTGCATACATTCCTAGGCAGATACAAAGCCGGTTTAGTCAGGCAATTTTCAAAATAGTTTGGAAAGAGTATCGTTGTGGTTTTTTCCCAAAGCACAGGATTTTTATCCTTGATGTATTCAGTCACTTCGCTTTTACCTTTCCAGTGATGCACATTCAAATATTTTCCATTGGAGAGAGCAACTGGGTCAGGAAGAGCACTCCACAAAAAGTGCTTCAAAGTAGGCGTGGCCGCTGCCGCGTCAACAATACTTTTGCCCTGTTGGATTTCCACTTCCGATGAATGCGATGCCCAGAAATCTGTCAGTCCGTAAATGATGCTTGCTCCAGAAAATGCCCTAACCAGGACGTCGAAGCCAGCGTTGAGATCAGCAGGTACAACTTCAACCCCCTTTGCGGAAAGAAGTTGAGCAGCAGGTTTGGTGATATCCCGAGTAAGACCTCTCACTTGATATCTATCAGGATGTTTCAAGAGCTCCGTCACAACAGCTCCGCCCTGTTTTCAAGTGTGAGAAATTTGGCAACATTCGCAGTTGGAGCAAACTATCGAGACCAACCTGAGACCCTGTTGCCCCTACAACAGCAACTATCATGGGTGCCATAGTAATAGAGGCGAGGATTTGGTGTTTGATGTGGAAATTGAAATGGAAAGAGTTGAAAATTGCACAGCCGAAGATGAATTTGTACGTAGCTGAAGATATTCGACACGACATGTTGCGAGCTTGACTAGTTTATATAATACTTGGTTCTTCAACCCTAGATACTTGAATGCAAGTTAGTTGCATCACATCTTCACGATACAGTTCATATTATAGCGATCTACAATATTTTACTTCATTAGGAAGTTAAATGAATTGATTTCAAAGCATTGGACTATTAACGTCCACCCATGCTAATAAAACAACATGCCACAATTCCGAATTACGGAGCCAGCGTTGCTTAAACTACAGAAACTACAAGTTTTCTTCAGTCTCCGCTGCGTGTCTTGAGCAAAATATTCCCACGAGCAACACTTAATAAAAGATAAATAGCCGCTTAGTTAACAGCGAAGGATGTGTAAAAACACCGAGGTTGCAACAAATAATACATACACAAGTAAAAATGTAACAGTAGCATTGTATACCAGTTATTTACGAAGCTTTGGTGTTTTGCAAACCTTTCGGCATTCACTGCAGCACTTCTCCCGCTGAGTCAGAGGTCTCATCATAGAAATACATCTAGCCTGCAGCGACGGCTTATCCGGTATCCAAGTAGGCTTATATGGTATTTAAAAATAACAGGGTTTATATACAGGAATACTAAAATAGATTATGATATAATATTATTGAGAAATTACAATATACTATTTATTAAATATAAT
>ANCB02000361.1:0-47397 GCA_000331835.2 Trichoderma hamatum GD12 | reverse complement strand
GGGGGGGGGGGTTTTTTTGGACGGAAAAGGGTGAATGATGGGGAAGGGATTTTTATACTCTACTGTTGGCAATGAAATTGTCGAGCCTCCCAATTATGTGCCTACATTTACTGCTTGTGACTGCTTGTAATTGTTTGTCCATTGTGCCCACTTTACATGGCCCCAATTTCAGTGTTATCACGATATCAGCAACGGTGCCTCATGTGTTGTAATACTATACAATGCTTAATATTCGTACATAACGTGTCTATCTCGTTTCTTTTTTCTTCTTCTTTCTTCTCTCCCGCTCATCTATATCACCTTCTACCTCTTCCACTCGTGATTCCAAGCCTCTTTCGCTGGGCTATCCGTCTGGAATCGAGCATACTCTATCGGCACACCTTCAAGTCCATAAACGCCCTTCTTCTCCATCGCAACTCGGTACAAGTACCCCTCTCCCCTTGATCCAGGTCCAACCGTCTTCCGCAGCTCCTCGCAGGCGTTGTACATGCCAGCGTGCATCCTGCTCCTCTCCTTCTCAATAGCCTCGTGCTGCTTCCGGCGGAAGAGCTGCCAGGCGCGGTGGATGGTCCAGTGGCGTAGGTATCGCAGGCGGGCCATGCGCAGCGGGGGAGGTGCCGGCGAGAACATGTTGCGGCGCAGCGTGCGGATGCGGAAGAAGTTTTCGGATTTCGGGGCCTGACGGCTGCGGCGGACGGCTTTGGGGGCAGAGCCGCCGGCTGGGGGAGGAGCCTTGCGGGCGAGGGAGGTTGAGGTTGTCGAGAAGAAGCGTGGGGTTGTTGTTGCTGTTGTCATGGTTGCGGTGGTGGTGTTTCGTGAGAGGAGAGAGAGGCGGCTGAAGAGCCCGGTGATGGAAGTAGAGGAGGCCATTTTGAAGGAATTGGAGATGTGAGATGCGTAGGCTGGCTTCTTTTTACTTCCCCAGCAGAGGAGTGCAGTCTTGATATCGCTTTGGTCGTCTGAGCTTTCGCAGTATGTCTGAGTTTTAGATGTGATGGTGGTCGCTCTTCAAATGTCTAAATTGAGCTCGAATCCAGAGTGTGATCCAATTGCTCCTCCCTCCCAGTAGTATTCGGATTGATTCGGGTAAGTGTATAGAAGATTGGGGGTATCTGCCTTCTGCTGGAGGGATCTGCCAAAGCTTTTACTTGATCTTGAGAAAATGGCGATGATAGTGCCATCAGAACCTGTGTGCGGATAAACGTAAGCCCGGTGGAGTCCGCATCGCTTTCTGGGCAGCACAGAGATATAGATGAGCAACTGCGACAGCTCGTCTTGTTGTAAAATTGGGTTAATTTTTTTCTTGTCAATTCATAGCTTTTATTCAAAGCTTTTTTATATTATTATTGTTATTATTATTTTCCTTTCATTGATGTAATTGCTTCCTCTAAATTTACGACGCGGTTGCCCAAAGTGCGAAGGGTGCCCACTTTCACTCTGTAAGTCGACTAAGACCATATCACGTCGCGGCCAACTAGAGTCTCTAGACAAAGAAAGGTGTGAGAATAACGATATTTTGTTCATAGTATAAATTTAGTGCTTAATATTTCTTTGCCATGGTGATACGAGATGCAAACAATCTCTCCAAAATAATCGGATCGATATTTTTCAGCCACAAAATATCCTTCATATACGCAACCAATTGTTCAGAAGAGTATATACCGAGATCACTCATCGATTGCCTCGCTTCGACAAGCAACAAGTCCCGAACTTCGGGCCGAGCCAAGGAGTATGCCGTAACGATTGCCCAAAGTCGCAACTTTTTGAGCTCCGCAGGTATTTCGTCATGAAATTCCTTCAGCAGGAGTATGAAGCGATCACATAGAGGACCTATGTCTGCCCAGTGGAAAGATGCTAGTCGTTTGAGCTCTGATATGATCATCAAACACGCAAGTTGTACCATTCTCTTTACCATGAAGATGGAATAATCCGTTTGCATATCGTCTTCTGGACACTTGGGCACAGACAGCACAAAATGGCTAACAACGCCAAGTATTTCGACCATAACAGCTGGTTCAGTCCAGAACAGGGTGTTATAAGTATTGCGGTTCGCTGTAGCAACAACTGGTGCCATCATCTGTAGCATAGCATATATCTGCCTACCTTGGGGAGCAACTTCCTCAGCATGATGAAGCAAAGCGCGCAGTGTTTGGGGTATGTCGTCCTTATTTATCCTCTGAGGAGAATTGATTAGCTGCCTTGGGATGGGGAATCTCGGGTAGCGATTGAGCATGGATGCACCCATCAAATCAACCCTGCTTTTGTATTAACTAGTGTAGGAATATCAGGTTTGAGATGGTTGTTTCGCTCACCAAAATGTCATTAGCGGGATTTCGCTGTCTAAAGCATCAAATCCATGACGAAGATGGTATATTCGTTCTAAGCCATCCATATGCACGGTATATCGCTCCCAATTGTTGACACGAGTCTGAGTTTGAGTTAGGCGAACGAATTTATCGAGAGACGGTTCCCAGAGAATATATCTTACATCAACGCATATAAATCCCATGATGGTTGCTATAACGCCGTCGCTTGTACAATCTTCGCGATTGTTGAGCCGAAGAGCCAGCTGGTGCAGTGACTTGCAGTAGTATGTATTTGCTTCAGATGTATCCAAGCATTTTGTTGTATGATGGCTGAATGTATCTTTTTCATGTGATATACTATTGCGAATTACCACTGCTTGTGCAAGCCACAAATCGAATGCGGCTGTATCAGAGAGACCAATCCGAAACCACGATGCCCGAAATGGTCGATATACATAGTCAGCTTCAGCCGTCACTATAGCCCATTGTTAAAATATAATTTCGTGGACAAGCATCTATCGTTAAGACCACTGACTAAAAGTAATAAGGTCTGAAGCACGAGCATCATTGCCGATGAGAAAGGTTTGGAACGATGGCGGCATCCTCACAAGAGGGGTTGACTCAGCTGCTGCGACATTCGCCGGCATAGTGGCTGATGAAGTATTTGTGGCAGCAACCTGGAGGGGAATAATCTTGTATCTTGCCTTTTTGCGCCTTGAACGGCCGACATCTGCCATGACATGACGACGAACGAATGCCTTGGTACGCTTACTCTGGCCCTCATCAGGCCGAGAGATGTTGACAAAGGACAGGTGCCTGGAAACCATGGTTAGACACGGACAACTTGTTGTGATGCCACAGAATATGGAATGTAAGAATATTAAAAGTATCTAATAAAAGAGATGATGTTGAAAAGAACCTATAAGACAAGAGGCTCGCATAAGTTTAGAAAAGGAGCGCGGGATTCTTAAATGGCCGACTGGCCGGAAGCTTCCCTGTATTAGCGTCGACACTAACTGATGTGGCATGGGGGCTTGCTGCTCCACTCAACGCGGGCAGTTTGACAAACTAGTACGAAGGAATCGCTACAAGAAGTAGCATTGAGACAAATCTTGGGGCCACTAGGACAGGTAATGAAGTGGTGCGATCATGCATCTCTCAGATGAATATTAAATTATTATGTGAGAGCAGCCCATTTGATCTTACAAAGTATAAAGAGAACATAAATTAGTTACCCACGATACCGCCACTGACAGAAATGGTCTGTCCAGTAATCCATCGACTCTTCTCGTTTGCAAGAAGCAGCACTGAGTCTGCAATGTCCTCGACAGTTCCAAATCTCCTCTCAGCCCTAGTCATATCTAACAATTTGCCCTTTACCACTTCGAACTCGGGGGTAGACGGCAGTCCGTCAGTTAGCACGGGACCTGGCAGAACGGTATTGATCGTAATGCGCTTGCCATCACTTCCCAGCTGGACGTTATTGTTAGCATTTATCAATATACTAGAGATGTTTGTACATGTACTTACATCTCTTGCGAGACTAAAAGTCAGAGCATCCATGGCTGCCTTTGCGGCTCCATAAACGGGCTCGATACCAATCTTTGAAGCTACGCTCCCGATGTTTATGATCCTTCCACCCTGAGGCATGTGGGGTACTGTAGCTTGAATGAGATACAGCGGGCCTAAAACACATGCATCAAAGGTTCGTTGGACATTTTCCTGTGCCGCAGTCAAGACGGGCTCCGCTGAGGCCCAGGCGGCATTGTTTACTACAATTCATTAGTGAAATGCTTTCATTTACAGCAAAAGTATTATATGTCCAGTATTATACTTACCAAGGATATCAATACGATCGACTCCGAAAGCCTTGATAGTCTCAGCAACCAGCTTCTTTGTCCCCTCCGGTGTGGTAATGTCCTGTTGAACAACCACAGCGCTGCCCTTGCCTGCAACTGCTTCAATAGCAGCTGCGACATTTGCCGCCCGAGGAGCGGTAGCTTCTGAAACGTAGTTGATGGCAACACGCGCGCCGTTGCGGGCGAGAGCAAGGGCGATAGCAGCCCCGATACCATTCTCTTTGCCAGAGCCTGTGACGATGGCAGTCTTGCCGGCCAGAGAGAGGGAGTCCATCTTAGACATATTAGGTGTATTCAGGTAAATAGAGGTGAGTATCTTAAAAACAAGGAATATAATATTGTTGGAGGTAGAGATTGGATGCGGACATTGCAGAGGGATAGGCTTGTTTTTATAGACACATACAGTGTAGTCCTGCCTCCTTCATATGCAAGAGATTCCATGTCCCCTGGTTGTTTGATCCACTAATACATGGACTCTAGAATTCATCATATGAGCAATGACTGCAAATTAGTAATATAGCTAGCCGTTTATGAAGTAAAACTTCATCAATTGACATATACGCAGGACACTCTTCGCAGCTATTCACATGCAGTTGATGGCTTCAAGGTAAAAGTGGCTAGTTTAGCGCATGGCTTATGACAGAACAGGAAAAAAGACAACCTTGCCTGCACTAGCATTGGGTGGAACCGAGGCTCCATGTCAGACCAAGGGAGCATTCCAAAAAAGGAAAACGGACATCCCTGTCTGCATGAGGCTTGAAATACCAAGGCAATCCGAGCTTATCCGAGCTTATCCGATTTGCAATGGAGCAAAAGGGATATCAATGAAACTGAGTGATATGCTCCAAGTTAACTTGGTCTTCAGATTGCCAAGGAAAATCCTTCATCTAATACGGAATCCGGCTCTCTATAATAAGAGTGTATTTACATATGGCGTCTATTTCAAGCGTGGCTGGTTTTGCGTGGCGCTATAGTCTTCATATCGAGCAAAATACCACAGCTCTAGAAAATTACCAACAAAGCCAAAATAAGACAGATATCAAAGAGTGTAAAAACCTCTGCATTTGCATTACAGAGTAGGAAAAAAATACTCTAACTGTAATAGAGCTAAAAACCTACTCCGAGGCCCGTAATATACTTTCATTATCAATAGCCACCTTTAAGAGTGGTTTACGTTAACCCTCGCCCTTAATTTTCATCTATTCTTCGAACTCTGTGCAGCGAATAGACGCAACACTGGACCAGTCATCAACATATGGATTACTCTCAGTTATGTCATCCAAAGAAGAAGCACAGTTGTAGTAACTATTGATATGTAAGCGCTTGATCGAAACTAATGTTAGGTATGGTAATATCCTACCCAAATATTTCGCAATGCTGTCCATCGGCGACTTGAATGGATCGGACATGATACTTGCTGACATTTATGTTAATTTGAGAATGAACTGGCGTAGATGACATCACATACAATGGCGGAGTCAGATTAATGCACGGGCCCGTCCGTATAGGTTGGTTCGTTCCTCGGAAGCCCTCTGCAGTGAAGATTCGGTTCTTTGAGAGGAATTAGTTGCTGGATTATTGGAATTTTTAACTATTTTTTACTCACAACTCCATCTTGCGCAAGTGCAAGGGCAGCAAGAAAGGTAGGGACAAGCTTCAGAGAATACATCTCAATAGCGGGTGTTTGTCACAGAAGGGTATTGTAGAGGTTGGTTTGCTTATGATCGAGTAGAGGAAGCCGTAAAGCGCCTGTGCAAGTTGTAAAATAAAATAAAAAAACTAAGTGCACGAAGAGTGGCATCAAGCAATTCTTATACTTGCATGAAAGAGAATCATGTGAATTCATGTTTGATGAATGTCTTTCTTTACGAATATTTTGTACACAAGATCGATTGGGTATCTCCTCGGAGTTGAACTATTATGCCCCATCTCGCGGCAAGAAAGAGCTACCAGTCTCTGGCCGCATCTCGTAGATCCACCTTTTACCCAGGCGAAACTAGTCTTTGCTTGGAGTTTAGTCGCAAGCGCCAGTCTAGAGGCTATTTCTAAGACATAGGCCCATCTCCATATGACAAGATTACATCATCTTCGGTTCATCTATAAAGGCTCAGTTTCAGTTTATGTATGTGGTGTGAGGAGTTGTGCCCGGCAACAATTAGTAGAGAGCCGCTAGTTTCAATCGAGCGTTTGTACATGTATTCTAGTTTCAAGTGACAGGTCGGGTTACCGAGCCATGTTTTGCAAACGCTGGACTATCTCCGAGACCAGCCTGTCTTTCTGTCCTCTAAAAGCCAGAAAGTCAACTCGAGTTTAGCCTTAAACAAGTGTGGGAGTGTTTGTATATGTGTATAGTTTTTGTCCAGTAGCCGTCAGGCGGCTTTCCCATCCTGCTTAAAGATATACTTTCCCTAAGCCAGCAATATGATTAGCTATGGCTTGTCCTTACTATAGCTTCCCATGCATGTCTCAGGCGAGTTTTTAAGACGTCCTATGGCTCTATGAGCATCTTCATTTTCCGGAGGTAGAATGCTAGTCAACATAATGTAACTCACACGGTAAAGACAATATCTTTAATTGGAATAGATCAGAAATAGGACGTTGCTGGGCTAAGACATGTAGCTACATGACTGTAAGATGATTGGTGGTGAGCATTGAAGGACGGCACGCAGAGACTTTGTCTAAGAGCAGCCCACTCACATAACTATAAGACCACATTAGGCATTTAATTTTTTTCTTTACATTATGCCACACCACACAATTACTACAGTGATTGAAGAAGAAAAATCCGTTCGCACTATACGACATTTCAGTAATGTCGTCTTTGAAGTGGACCTATGACTGCCTCCTGGCAACGTTTCCCTAAATGTCGATAAATGGGAACCTAGCGCACACCACCGATTATTCTCCATTCCGTGGATACTACATGAAACATGGAAAAAATTGATGCATACGTGTAAAGACAAGGTCTTAACCATAGTCAATCTTCCGCTGCGTGATAGCGGGACTGAAACGGATCTACGTCATTGTGAAGTTGGACTAGCAGATCACACATTATTGCGTATAGTGTGTCTAACCCATCCCCAGAAGCCACAGAGGCTCGTGGATACTCGAAGAGATGGGCAGGTAAAGATGTCTTGTCCTACGTCATCCACTTAGGCATTAATATACACTGTTCGCACGCCGAATAGCCACCTGCCTTCAGGTATGTTGCAACAGCTATCTTCCTCGCATTTCTTGTCTAAATAGCCCTGCAATATTGCAGTAATTGGCATAATATGATTATATATGCTGACAAATAATCAAGCATAACTCATGTCATCCATCATAGTGAGCTACTATAGGTGGATGTCCGTGGCGCGCGGCCGAACTGTCATTCCTGAGACATCTCGGCACCACGGCGGGTAGTATCTGCTTAACCTTGCTTTATGCCGACGATCCGATCTGAATATTACTTTGGGTATCAGGCTGAGAGTAGAGTTTACTCGATACTGGATACATTAATCTAATTCGCAACTATGGAGCCTCCACTATTTACTTTAGGCTCCTCTTATGATTGGACATCATCTGAATAACATTCGAACATACAACTGAGTAGAAAAAGTGACATATCTTAACCAACGCTATCATGAGTATGATATATACGCGTTTCTATGATGGAACATGAATATTGTCTGTGATATGCTGTCTCACCAAGCGCGATAGCTATTACTCATAGTGCATAACTGGAGTGTAATACTCTTCATCTCTTAAATATATACCCTCGTAGAAAGCTACAATCTGACGGAATTGCAATTAAATAGACTTGCGCTTGTGTAATAGAGCTAATAGAAGGGAGAATCTATGGCAAGAGGTTCGATACCGATATTCGCAGAGTCTGTTCTTGTGTAACATATAGTAGATGTTCATTCCTCTTCAATATGAACTGCCGCTAGTCTAAACTTTTACCATCCTCTGACTAATTCCTTGTCCCCTCGGATTATATCAATCTGTATCTCCATTTATGACCTAAATTTGCCTCGTATAAAATTCTTGTCTTCCCAAGTTTTTACTTTAAGTAACTTTTTTTCTCTCCAAAAACTAACTGGAAGGGTCAATCATTCTCTTGTCGAACCAATTTTTTGGTCCTACTATTGTTTGTATTATACCTTGAGGGAAGATGTCAGAGACTTGGACCAGCGGATCATTTGAGGCTATAAACTACGTATATTGAGAAGATTTGGATAGTGTTACGACCTGGTCCCTCGTAACAGATAGAATCCCTTATAGGCAGCTGGTTCCGTTACAGTAATTGCTACAATAGTGATTATTGGCCTAATCTTTCGCCCTGTTTGGCTTAACGGTATAACGGATCGTTACAGATAGCTTATTAATTTGCATATGCCAAGTATGTATCTTTTTGTGTACGGGTTATATAGGTGCAGGGCATTCGTCTCGATCCACATCACAGTCATCACTATCAGCGGCAGAGCGAGTAGTATGCTATCAAGCGGCCAAATCTTTTGTCCACGCATTGTGTTTACAGAGTTCCTACGCAGTATTATATTAAATGATCCTAGTGCCAGTTTTTAGCGTACACATGGTACTATAATTGCACAATTCTAACATCCAGGAGGTCAAAGAACATCCAAAGTACACCCAAAGGGCATAAAATCAATCTTCAGTCGGCCATGAATAGAACAACAGGCCAATGGCTAAATTAAAAAGCAACCAAACAGCCACAGAAGGTAAAAGTAAAATCCCCCATAATATCATCAAAAGAGCACTGGTTACCATACAGGTGAAAAACACGCTCGCTGTCAAAGAATGCAGCGGCGCGGCAATCAAAGAAAACAGTAGTTCCATAACCCTTAAAGAAATATCATCATATGAATCTCCAAGAAGATACTATTGAACAAGGAAATACTAGTTTGCACTGTCTATGCGGATCGCAACAGCTGTATATATTTAAGTGACCTTGTCTCCGACTTCTTGTCTAGATAACTAAGACCTTGATTGATCACCCTTTTTTCTTTCTTCACATTTTAATAGCTACTCTTGTATCTCAGATAAAGAAACAAAAGACACTCGCAATAGCGTTATTTCCTGGCTATAGTCAACTCGTGCCGTTACACTTTGGTATAATATTCTGAGCTACAGTCTCCCTGAATAGCAATACTAAAGTATTGTTAGCTATCAAGATTTGAAGCTGAACTGCTCAGATTTTAGCAAGCATGGCCCAGAATGACGAAACTGTCTGTGTATACTCGACGCAGCATGAGGATGGATCGAGTTCCTACAGAATATACTCGCCCCAGTCATCTTTTTGGCATACGTCAGGTGGTATAGTGAGCTACAGAGGAAAAATTATGCTACTAACTACCAGCCAGGCCTTGGGGTATCGTGGCAGCAACTATGCGGTAATACGCTCGGATATCCCTCTAGTCAACCACGATGATGAAAACGATGAAGAAATTGAAGCGAGAGAGAGGCAGGGAATTGTTTCAGATGCGGAAGAGGATGACGGATCAAGGTCCGACAGTTCGGGAGATTTATCTTCACTTGCAGGGAGCGACACATTGTTTCCGAGTGAGCTTCCAGCCATGCGGTCACAAGAGTTGATTAACAGAAGAAAGGCCATTTTGCGAGTGGACAAGCTCGATTATTCTCTCTTTGAAGTGAGGGCATTAAATTCCGCTCAGATTTCCTCTGCTGTCCCTCTCGATGATTTGGACAAAATCGTGGTTCACCGCGAGGAAGAAATGCATGTCACAACTGTGACTCCCAGCGGTGGCCGTATCCATGGGTCCCGAAGACCAGGCCTTTGGGTAATAAGACTGCCTGGCAGTAACGAAGATCTCCAGGTATACGCAGCAAGGTTTGCTGGAACAATGGGTCTTGGATACCCCGGGAGCTGGGTTTGGGACACAAAAACTCAAAAACTCCTTGGGCATATCATTATAGTTGGTCACTTTGTGGATTCGGAAATAGCTCTCATCATGCCGGCAAAAGATGTTTTTGAACATGCACGCGCTGAATTAGATTCACGTCACGAGATCGATTAAGGAGAGTGGGAGATCGGGTGTTTATGCAGAAAATCTGAGACTAGAAAAAAAGAACATGAAGGGAGACGAGTGAGGAGAGTCCATTCTTTTGATGTAGTTTAGTTAGGCAAGCTTAGCATTCTTATTTTTCTTTTTTTACACTTGATAAATATTGCCAAGTATTCACTAGTTTACTTATCAACTTTCTATTCTGTAAGCAAAGAAATTATCACTGTAAAAGATAAGAGGTAACATTCTAGGCATTGTAGATACGCAGCCCTAATTTGTGCAGCTCTTTATAAGTGACTAGGCTTCCATCTTAGTAGAAATGATGATAAAGAGAGATGGAGGTTTCCCATGACTAGAAATCGAGTATTCATGATTTGCGATACCGCATTACTCGATTTTGGGTTGCTTTACCAAGATCCAAGTATCGTAACTCCCTTCGCGGCCCCATTTAGTCATGTCTTGTTTTAGACTATCCAGCTCCTCGAAACCGTGCTTCACATACATGTCGACTGCTTTCTGCCCCATGGCAATCAGATACAAATACACTCCTAGCTGATTACCTTGCTCTACTCCAGACTTGACAAGCATGCTGCCGATTCCTCGACGATGATGGTCAGGATGCACTCCCAGGTAATCGAGCTCTTTTCCCTATCAGCGACAAAACTTTGAAGAAGGAATAGGTAATACTCACTCATATACGGCCCTTTAGGGATATGCTTATTAAATTGCTCAAGAACGAGATCATCTGAACCGTCAACTTCGGGTCGGATAGCCCAATCTGCTGCCGCAAAGGCTGTCTGGAAGCGGGCCTTGTCCTGCTCACTCACGTCTGGGACTTGGGCATCGAGCCAGGAATCTGCGTGCGACTCTGGTAATATCCATCGAGCATAGCCGACAATTTGTCCTGTTGAAGTATCTATGACCTTCTGATGCCGTCTTACATTTCTCTCTTTTAGGAGATTGACGGGCATTCTGGCCGCAGCAGACTCGATAATTGCAGCGAGAGGTTTATCCCAATTCATGTTCCACCAAGGCTCGCCGTAAAAGGCTGTCATGTTGGAGTTGGCGAGACCGACGGCATCGTCTACCGTGCAATTGGACACAAGCTTGTATGTAGCCATTTTCTTCGCAGTTTACATGTACCTTGGACTTGGCGATGCAGGCGAGACGAAACAATGTGGGGTTGTATGAAATATGGTGGACGCCAGTTGATGAGCTTGCGATATGGTCAAGTTCCACCTCCGCTCAAAAGTAACAACAAGTATGGTCTATAAATACTATTGCCGTAGTTCAAGAACAAGCTCGTGATGTTATCTAGGACACAGTGTCCTTCGCTACTTCGTAGGCATTGGTCTCGGAATCACGGCATCTTCAGCACAGCGAGGTCGCATGCTGAGCTATAGCTAACGGCGCTAAATTCCTACAGAGGGAACTTTTGACAGCTAACGGGGAAACAAAGAAAGTGCTGCCTGGTCACCCATGCCGAGCCACGTAACTTCTATTTGTTTCAGAGTTTAAGCAAATCAAGTTCTCATACCGAGGTCGATCTACAAACATAGCTAGCAGTCAAAGCGAAAAAAAAAAGAAGAAGAAAAAAGACACATTTCGCCTTTACACGAGCCCTGAATATAGCTATGATTTGTAATAAGTCCGCAAACTAATGAGTCTGGAATAGCGAAACAAGCCGAATTAAGCAGCGAAAGAGACTATGACTCAATGTTGGATTTAAACCCAGCTTATAAGGAGTGTTTCATGTATTTTGATTTGTTGACGAGTGCATCGCATTACTTGTTAGGAAAGTCCGATTTGCGGTATTGTCGCTACTCATAATCCTAACGAGAATGGCCAAGCAGGATAGCGCCTCTCAGACTATAGACGAACTACTATCTATAATTCACTGCAAATAAAATATAGCACTCATTGCTTAGGAGTTAATCGGAAAGTCAACCGGGACGTTTTATTTCAGCCAACATAATTTGATAAACATCATCGGCATTCAATTGTACCCATTGCTTCGTAAAAGCTCTAAATGCTTCCTAGGATGTATATAAGGCCTCTCACACCCTGGATCATATGCATCTTTTATAACTCCCATATCATAGCATACTTGATCGAAGTGTCTATCCTCAAAAGGGTTCTCACCACCATGATACAAAAATTTCTCGACTTCCTCGTCAATCCAAATTGCGCGCCCTTGAACAAAACTACTGGGTATAGGTACAGCAAACCTGACCTTGGGCTGCGCGAGTCGCTCGTGCAAACGCAGAGAGCCACGCATATCCTCGAGTAACTGGCGCTGGGTGCCAGAGCGTATGGATAAAAATCCCAGCTCAAGCAACTGTAGCACAGGAAGCTGTGAGAGCGTTGATATTAAATCAGCGGAATCCACAGGAAAGTTCCATAGCCGAAAATACTGTAGATTTGTCCAGCAGTCAACAGGAAGAAGTGTTTGCAGTGCTGGTGGCCACTCTTGGTTTGGATCGTCGTCGGGTTCGTAGCTAGATATGTCCATGCCTGTTTCCAGACTGAAATGCTCTAGCTGTGAGTTTTTTGCCAAGGCGTTCCGCAAGAGATTACGGCGAAAAGGTGCCCAATGGAAGTCCACATAGAGTGACAGATGCAACCTTTTCAAGTTGGGGAGCTGGAGGCAAGAGATAAAATCCAAATACTCCTGGGATGGCTGCTCGAAGAGGCGGTAATTCAGGCCAGATTGAAGATGGTGGGAGTCAATTCGAAGCTCAGACACGCGATGATGCTGTCGCTCTTGAGCTAAAACTTTTGTAAGTAGACAGTAGCCGCGCCATCGCGTTTTTGAATCTTCCCATGGCGCGGGTTCTACGTTATTGTCTCCAAAACGAGCAGTTGGCCAACCGCGCGGAATCGGATAATTAAATCCATAGGGGAAAGCCCGAATCATAGGAGTCTCGTAGAGAGGGGTGAATAGCCAACCATGAGCAGCAGTTGTAACAGTGACTCTTTGTAGCGCGGGAAACTGTTGCAAGGCATATCGAAAAGCTTCAGTATCGGCTCCATGAGCAATCACGTCGTCTTGCTGACGTAGTAAATCTTGGTAATAAATCCACGATTCTCCCAGCGATAATTCGGCATTTACCAGACGATATATTCTAAGATCTTTTGGGCGGTTTGGCTCGTCTAATGCGGCTTTGCGCTCTTCTAAGTCATCGATGTTCAGATTCCGTTCCACTTGAAACCATTCCATATTCGTCATTGGCCGATCGCAAAACGTCCTTGAGACGTCTTCGGGAAGCGCATTCTCGGAATGTTCAGCATGGGAATGGCATAAGCGCGCGTCGTCATAAATGAGCTCGGTGATGCCTTGGCGATACACATCATGATCGGCAATAGAGCAAAGGACGTGAATATTGAGTGGATTGGCAGAGAGAAATACTCGGCGAATGCGTAATTTGATGGTACTAAAGTGCTTGCAAGTCAAGCGTAGATTCTTGATTGAGCGATTGTCTAGATGGCTCACTAGATTCTCGATGAGCTCGGGAGGTAGTGTGGGTAAAAAAGGAGGGGAATCTGTAGTTTTTCGTTAAACTGTGAAGGCGTTCTTGTTGACTGAGGGAATAGAAAACGCACCTGGCGATATGAAGGCCGTGTACTTGAATGGGGCAGGGATAACATCGTCGGCGGGGGATTCAATCGGAAACCGGTAGCGGCGTATGTCCTCAGCTCTCCTGGCTAAGAAGGCCTCTGACAAAATGTTATCGCCATCATTATCTATTATGTTCCGGTGGTGAACAGATTTTGATGAGCTGTTTCCCATTGTTGCGATTGTGACCAGAGCACACGAATTTCCGAGCGGTTACTGGGGGACCATTAGTACTAGTAGTACTAAGGTAGTACTAGTAGGTACCTTATATATATATACCTTAGTAGGTACATTAGTATGACTCTGAGTTTGGTGCTGAAATGCTAGTGGCGGGAATGATATGATGGTGGGAAATTGCTGCTAGCTTAGCGGGGGAATTAGGCTTATTATATGGGTGCCTGGGGCCTGGGGCCTGGGCCTGGTACCTCCTACATGTACCTAATGCAGGTACCGACATGGGTGTCTTGAAGGGCTACTGAGGAACTTGAACCTAATTATCGACACTCGGTGTCCATATTTTCCATGGCAACGGCAAAAGTGGCTACATGCCTGGCGGTGCACATGTATAGAGTAGATATGATAAACTACTATAGGTAGACCCAACGAATATAACTGCTGGAGCTGCTGCTTAGATTTCAGATTTCAAATATGCACTTGTATATTTATGACTTTCTATTTACGCCATATTCATCCCGTTATACGAGCAGCAGCATTTGCGGTTGCTACACCGATGCATATATACACGCTCGCTTGGAGGCCGGAGCAATCCGTTTTAACGGCCGGATTCCACTTATACAATGAAGATAGAGCCATCTTTTGACTGCTTGCAATGGCTGAACAGCCATCGCCGGCGTGGACGTCGTAGAATTTATTACAGCCGCTCACCATACCGCTTTGAGTGGGTGTAGGAGTGGTTATGCCGGGAGCTGTTGTGGTTGCCGCCGTGCCAACACAGACGTATACGCTTGCTTGAAGTCCGGAACAGTCGGTCTTGACGGCTGGATTCCATTGGTAAAAAGAACTGAGGTTGATTTTTTGGCTGCTTGCGATGGCTGAACAGCCATCGCCCGAGTGCACATCGTAAAATTTATTACAGTTCTTAACCATGCCACTTTGTGCCGGTGTAGGGGTTATGATTCCAGTAGATGGAGCGGATGGGATGCTGTCGTCCCCATCCCACTCATTCGGATCATCGCCATTAAGATATGTTGATATACAATAGTTTGTTCCCACGACAAGTCTGGAGCAATCAGGGCCAACTGAGGGGTTCATATGGTAGAAATCGGCAAATGATAACTGAGCGATGTATAAGATATCCCTGCACGTATTGTAGGCCTGGGGTGCGAACCATGTCGTACAGTTAGATATCTCCCCAGAAGCGTGAGGGCCGGGAGGTGCCGTAGTTGTCGGTAGACCTATGGATGCACATATATTAGCATGAACAATATATTTTTTTTCCACATGTAGAAGCTAAGAACAAATGCAGCTATAGCTCCATCACCACAGATTTCACTCTCAGCCCCATTCCGACTTACCAACAGTAGGAGAAACCAAGGCAACGCAGTACGAAACATTAGCGGCAACTGTACACGGATAGGTATAAGGATTGGTGGTTAAGCTTGAAGTAGTGGTTGGGACTGCTATCGCCAATGCAATTCTACTAGTTTCACCGGATAAGATAGTTGACCCTGAAGAGCTCTCATCACCAAGGGAGGGGTTCCAAAGCACCAGCTCCTAGTGGTAACATTATTAGCTTTTGTTTTGAGAAAAAAATTAGAGTAGGCCAGAACAAGTTCTCAATATACTCACTTCGGGTGTAATGCCATAGAACATCGCCATATTCCAACAATCCGCAGATAAGTTTTCCGTAAGATTTGTTACGTAAAAGTACCTGTCGAATTATCAATAACAAGATTAGCTGTTTTGTGCGAAAAATAAGAGAGTATCATGCTATATACTTACGAATAACAATCTACGCGTGTGTTATTTGCTATAGGTATCACTGAGACATTTGAGGAAAATTTGGCCCATGGATCTCCAGCGTATGGTAGAGATGTTGCACTAGTTTGGTTGAATGGCCTGGTTGTAGCCGTGGGTATATATCCTGGATAGGTAGAAATGTATCCGACTGGCTCAACGCAGTAGTAATAACCTGATTTCAGATTTGTGCAATTTTTCCAAACTTCGGAATTCAAAAAGAGACTAATAAGAGGAAGTCAAAGTTAGCTCCTCTAGATTTAAATAGAAACTTAATGATAGTCGGGGTCCTAGAATGGATGGTATACAAATCTTTTAGTGTAACTGCAAATTGTGCAGTCAAATGGGAGCAATCGTCGCCATCGACGACTTGATAGTACTTTGCACATCGAGATGTTGTTTGATCTTGCGTTGGAGAAGGAATCGGACTGTCAAATACGCTAGTGCTAGTCTGAGAGGTGGCACAATTAACCACAAGGAGCTCCAGAAAGGACTCACGCAGTTATAGTAGCAATAATGGTTGCCCCATTTGTATTACTAGAGATGGAAAACGTTCCTTTAGGGTTACTGACACAAATGCTACTCAAGTTCAAGCTTGCGAGGTTACTGATCTCGCCGCATTAGTACAGCGCCATGTAGTCGAATAGAGTCAAGCATACGAGCATGTAGGATTGAGTGAAGGGTTCCAAGAAAGCAACTGGGCGTAGGTAATATTATTGTTGCTGATGATGCCAATGCAGCTATCGTTTGGCTGAACAGTATAGAGTTGACAATTGACTTGATCTTTTTGAGAAGGCGGGGATACATCTAGTTTTGATGCCTGTATCCCGACAAGAAACAGTTGACAGAAAAGTAACAGCCTCATCATCACCTTTGTGAGTGAAAACTTTCAATAAGTGTAAAATAGATGTCTAGGAGGTGAATGAAGCACATATGGGAGAAGTTCAAGGATATGTCAAAAAACACTGTGTTTAATATGCTATATCGCTTGACCAGCTATGGCATAGCACATGCTGCTCAATGCCACCACCTGGGAACCTGGATTTGTTAAATTGGGTCGTCAGGTCAGTTTTTTTTTTATGAGCTTGATTTCCACAATTACGTGAATTAATTTGGCTCCCTCGATGGCAGTTATTCTTGGTTTCACGCAAAAATCCTTCGGCGCCTTTCGGCATTTGATAGAGAGCTGTGGACCATCGGGAAGATAGACTCGGTGGTTTGCTCGGTGCTGTTGGTTGAGCGCTTCGTCGTGGCACACACTCGTATAGGCGGTAGAACATTTCGTTTGAGTTGCACAAAAGTCCCAATTCTGTAGATCTATTTAGGCGGCAGAGCAAGTCGATGAAGATATCAAACGCCTACTAAATTATAGCGCTTGGATTGTATGTAAGGAGGGAAAAGTACATTGACAGAAATATAGGAAGGATATGCTGTTTAATAGTTTATGAGCTTAGCAAGCGATATAGTGGTTCAAAACAGACAAGTTTTATGCATGGCTATTTTCCAGAGGTTACAATACGTAAATACTGACGCTACACTATAGGATTAACAACATTGAATGCTGTGAAACTTAATATTACCCGTTGGCTCCACCAACGGGTATCTTAAATCTAACGCTAAAAAGACGCATTCCGTTTCCCTCCGGCATTATCAGCTCGCCCTGAGGGCTCCCCTGCGTTGGTTCAATCGACGTCGGGTGCTGCACAGGTGGATAAGCATGTACAAGTATACGCCCAATGTAGGAAGCGTTTGTAACATAGCTCGAGTCAAGAGTTACAACGGTCCAGATGTGTGATCTGCATGTGGTAATATATATCCGTCTGTTGGTTGAACACTTTGCTACTGATGCAGATGGAGGCTTCACAAATTGTAAATTCCGAACCCCGTATCGATGGACCAATCTCCTCGCCCGGGATCAGTAATTTTTGTGTTTTCGTGTTCCTCGACTGCCCGGGCTTCTCCAAAGCTATTTGATAGGCACATTTTCTCGGAGTGGGCCATGAACATACTTGCGATTGGGATTTGGTTCCATAGTAACTTGGTCGAGGAAGGTAACCCAATATGCGGCACGACGATA
The DNA here is from genome assembly GCA_000331835.2 of Trichoderma hamatum GD12. Taxonomy (NCBI): domain Eukaryota; kingdom Fungi; phylum Ascomycota; class Sordariomycetes; order Hypocreales; family Hypocreaceae; genus Trichoderma; species Trichoderma hamatum. Next base: position 29,533 of record ANCB02000361.1, on the reverse strand, counting down.
AATTTTGACATGTGGTAAGTAATGACATGGGAGACCTTGTAAATAGCTATTTATGACACCAATGGATTGACAAGTACATGATTATGTGGTCCCGCTCTTCCTGTGTCCCAAGCCATGAAAGAGTCGCGATTACTATGGTATATTAAGCCTCGACTCCCTGTATTGTATACATACCAAATAACTCCCTTACTACTCGCAATTCATTTGAATACTGCGCATTTAAAGTATCATTATGTCGCCCCCGGGGCTACGGTCATGGATAAATATTTTGACCATATCATTCACTGCCCTCTTTAGCGGTATCCTATTCTTGGCGATACCAGTCTTTGCCTCTACCCATCATCTCGGTCATCGTAACCTTCACATAGAATCAGTACAGCCCAGTGCAATTACCGAACATCAGCATCACCAGCGCTTATCATCTCGGTTCCGTGCGGCGTTTATCGGGCATGAAGCTTCGATAGACACACCTACTGCCGGTCAGGGAGATTACACATGCGGACCAAACACGCCATGTTCCAACGGAGCTTGCTGCGGCGATAGTGGTTGGTGTGGCTATGGACCAACATATTGTGGTAAAGGCTGCCAGTCAAATTGCAATGCTACAGCTGATTGCGGCGATTTTGCTGCCAAACCTGGTTCTTCTTGCCCCCTGAATGTCTGTTGTTCTGAGTTTGGCTTCTGTGGAACAACTTCAGATTTTTGCGGCAAAGGGTGCCAATCCAATTGTCAGCAGCCCAAGCCTTCCGGACCGTCCACAAATGTACAATAGAGGATTATTGGTTATTGGGAAGCCTGGAACTCTCAACATCCGTGTGGTACAATGACTGTTGGTGAAATTCCCGTCAATTATCTAACTCACCTTAATATTGCTTTTGGATACATTAGCCATGACTTCCGTGTAACAAACATGGATGGCGTATCTTCGGATTTGTACCGAAATGTGGGTAATCTCAAAGCCAGGAATCCCAATCTCAAAATTGTCATTTCATTAGGAGGCTGGGCATTTAGCGATCCTGGCCCTTGGCGCAATGTTTTCCCTACAATGACGTCTTCGTCAGCAAACCGCGCGATATTCATTTAGAATCTGCTGGGATTTCTCTCAGAGTATGGTTACGATGGAGTTGGTAAGTAACTTAAATATATTTATTCTTTTCACAGCCTAGGAACTCAACTAATCTCGAGTTACAGATTTTGGTAAGTTGGCTCTCTAAAACGGATTACATTACGCATTTTACTGTTATTAAACTATCTTGATCATTCTTCTTGAAGTTGAGACTGAAAACTTTTGTATTGAAGTCTTTAATGAGAGTCGACAACTATATCTAATTCATCAAACAGATAACTGATCATCTGGCTGACTGTAACCTACAGATTGGGAGTATCCCGGGGCCGACGATCGAGGCGGCAGTGATGTAGACGCTGCCAACTACGTTGCGCTTTTAAAGGAGCTGCGGGCAGCCATAGCCAGTAGTGGCCATAAGTATATTGTCACATTTACAGCACCAACATCGTATTGGTACTTACGGCATTTTGACATTAAAAACATGGCATCATACGTTGATTGGATCAATCTCATGTCATATGACCTTCATGGGGTCTGGGATAGTACAAACCCAATTGGTAGCCATGTTCTCGCTCACACTAATCTAACAGAGATCGACTTGGCTTTGGATCTGGTATATTTGTTTAATCATTTTACTATTTTCTCAATTGCTTTGCTAACCAGTGAGTAGTTTTGGAGAGCTGAAATAGAGCCGTCCAGCATTGTGTTAGGTCTTGCCTTTTATGGTCGAACCTTCAACTTGAAGTCGTCATCTTGCTGGAAACCTGGCTGTCCATTTGGCGGGCCAGGAGATACGGGCCCGTGTACTAATACGGCAGGCATTTTGTCATATCGAGGTAAGATTCCAATACATGGTATAAAATGAATTTCTAGCTAATAATGACTGATAGAGATCCAAACGATACTTGATCAGACTGGCGCAGCCTCATATCTAGACAAAGAGGCCGCTGTGAGATACTTGGTATATGGTAACAACAGTTGGGTTTCGTAAGTTAAAATCCCAGGTCTATTATAGATGTGTACAATTGGCATTTAGCTGATATGAAGAGCTTGCAGCTTTGACGATGATATTACATTCCAGGCAAAAATTGATTATGCCAGTAAGATAGGCCTTTCAGGACTTATGGTTTGGGCGGTTGATCTCGACGGTAGCAAACTTGATGCTCTGAGAGCCATCTCAGGATCCAGTGGGGTGACTGGAGCTGATGTTCGAGATCAACCAAAACACAAAGTTCAAAGTGCTAGAGTGGCCTGTCTGAGCGATGACTTGGAAGGATGTTTCCGAATACTTGAACGTGGCGTTGAAGGGACTATTGTTGAAATGCCGGACAATGTAGGTTCATAACATCTTACTATTTCTCACAACGATGTTGGAATTTACTGACTCAAATCTACCACAGTGCGCGCCTAATTCATTTGCAAGGGCCATTTCTCTGAAGATCTCATATGATGAGTTACTAATATATGAAGAGTCTCAAGAGCCTTTAAAATATGACTAACCGATAGATCTATGCCAGACCAGTCATTGCCCTCGGGTATAGGAGAAAGAACTCTCACTTCTCCCGTATACGACTTCTCGTTTGATTTTAATCTTGGACTTGTGCGCAGAGATTCAAACAACACGAGATTTCGATTAGATTACTCCAACGTCCCAGGCTACTGGAATCATCTTGTCAACGCACCAGGGATACAGTCCAGAGACTTGAAGAAACTGGAGAATCGGTTCTTTGCTCCAACAACAGAAGACTGGAACACAGCATTCGAAACTACCGAATTAGATTGGTCTCCTACAGATGCTACCCAGATTCAAGAAGACGTGAGCGCGCCGGTTTTCTGGCAGTCCGTAGGCGACTGTTCTATAGGCGACTCTACCGCTTCAGAGGGTTTCGGCGCATTTGTTGAAGGCAACATTGATGTGAAATTTTGGTTTGGTTTCTCTATGATTGTACGGCTCTTTCCCCATTATGACGAATATTCATTCATGAATACAGTCAACGCTGCGATATAAGGAGACGTCCTTTAACACTGACTCTTTATTTCGATAGGCAACACTTAAAGACTTAAAATTTGAAGTAGATCAAGCTCATGGCTTTTTGAAAGCAAGAGGACAAACAGATTTAACGTATGGCATCGGTGGCATTGGTGATATTGACATATCAAAAGCAGGAAAAGGCAACCCGGCCTTAAGCGATGACAATCCCATTAAACTAAAGGGGCATACGATCCTTACAGACGACTCACAGATTTTTCTTGAACCATATTACCAAATAACCTATCAAATGGCAACTCTTAATGGGTCGGATGGCGCTGACTTTGAGGACAGTGCGGTTTCATTCAATGGACGATTGACCACTCGCATTGTCACTGATCTTGGAGACTTTCAGGCAAACTTTCCGCCTCCGGAAAATCCACCAGAAGGGATATACAATGGAAAACGTCAGCAAAATAAGTTATCTATTCCCGACGATGACGTTCTTTACGGCACTTCTAATAGCGGCGGCCAAATTGCTATCGGTACTCAGCTCAAATTTGGGCTGAAGCTGGAACTCTTCGCGCGTCATGACATATTCAGATGGGACGAAGATCCACCAAAAGTATTTTTAATCACTTTCTTCCTAATAACTTAAGTTTCTGACCAAATATAGATAGAGCTAGTGTATGATACCATGGAAATCTTCACTTTCTCACCAGGAAGTGAAGACCACCCTGAATTTGCATGTTCCGATTATGAGGTGATGTGAGTTACAATACGTGTACCTCAATGCTACAGAGAAACTGACACTGAAAAACTTTGGAATCAAGTACAAATGCCTTCCAAACAGTTGGAAAAGGGTAAATAATATTATACAGTTGTTACTACGAAGTATTGAGGCATTTGAACTGATAGCCTTACAGAGAATCTTTTGGTTGGAATGCTTCCAGCAGCTTAGCAGCAGGCCTCGTATATGATCGAGTAAGACTATACCCAGATGAGTTTCTGCAAGTCTGTATACTAATTTTAGCCAGCAAAAACCCTCTAGAGGCCAAGTTTGCTACTCAGCAGCGACCAGTTCGAAGAAACGCAGAGATATTTATGCCACCGATAGCGGCAACCTAACACATAGCTTGTCTTCTGAGAGCACGGATATACCAATCGACCATCAGAACCAGGATGATGATTGCCTTGAATGCAAGAAGCGATCTCTTGGCCCTCGGGGATCAATACAGAAGAATCCGTGGGGAATTGGAGGTGGAGACCTTCCACAAATTTATTTTACAGACGAGAGGGAACTCATTACATTCGAAAGCTCGAAACCTAAATTCGACTGTCTAGATTGCGAGACGTGTTATGACGAAGAGGTAAACGAATGTTGCGGATGCGTTTCTCTGGACATTACGTGGCCCAATTTTCAGGATATGCCTCCTTGCGACATTGACGTATGCGAGCCGCTCTCTGGGACATGGCTGGACGACACTTTCAATTCAATAAGAGAAGAAGGCGTTCATAAAATTGATTCTGAATTCCTGAATGATACCCTTGCCAATGATAAACATTCGCTATTTCCAAGACAACCTCCAAATCCAACGATTACTCTATCACTCAAGAAGCTCAAGGTTTGCAAAATTCCAGTCAAGTTGAATGCACCATACAACTACCCATCTTTTCCCGAAAACCATAACAGACAATGGGAGAACGTCCAACAAGGAAGATGGGATTTAATATCGAGGTACTGGGGCAACACATCATCGCTTTGCCAAAGCTGGGCAGTAGGAAAGGTTCAGCCTGCAGACGTGGTATGGGTTCCCAATAACCTCGGAGGGTACAAAACAATAAGGGCGCTATATCAAAGTAAGTATACGCTTCTTTAAGTCAAATATCTGAAAGGAAATCAATTTAGCTGATATGTTTCTTTGTTTTCTTTTCTTTTTTTTTTTGCAGCCGAGCACGTTTTTGAGGGGCAACTAATCAGCGACTTCTTTTCCTTTTGGCTGGACAAGGGCAGGTTAAATGATCGCGACCCCAAGGCCTACTATACACCACCCAAGATGCCATGTGCCTTGACTCAGCAATGGGTAAACAGAAAATCCTCAGATTTTCAAGTAATAATTAGCAGGGCACTTACACCCGCGACATTTGCTCAGCTTCTCTTGACAGAGCTGGGCAATCAGGCGCACCTGGGCCGTCTCACAATTATGCTCGGAAGGCTTAACCACAAAAAAGGATTAGTAAGGGAGTTCTCGCCTAATTTCAACTGCTTACTGTTTACTATTTCTAAGCTGCGGTCTAATTTCTATCATATAGTTATTTCAAGGAAACCAAATGGTAAATGAAAGAAATTACATCCTTCAAACTCAGCAAGAACAGCTCTTAGAAGTGAAAGAAATAGGTGAGTATATATTTTTTCAAAATCTTTTATCATCAAATTAATCAGAGCTAACAATCCAGGCCTAATATTTAATTACCTCAATACTAATGAAGTATGGGATATGTTTTGCGCAACATATGAGGCCATATACGACCATATGGCCACTTTCAATACATTTTATGCACAAAATGGCCAAGGGGCCACGATACCAAATTTACAAGACGAATAGAAAGAGTATATCCGGACTGCTCTAGACTCAGCAGTTGAACGCAGCCTCACCGCTTTTGACGTGATGTACGAGAAAAGACGGTATGTGAAGTCAAGAATTGAATTTCCTTCGCACTCTACAGAACTGATAGAGCTAACTCATAATATACAAATAGCCCAGCTACCAGCTACCTCAGTACTGTATTTCGGTTGGCATGGTGGTATAACAAATATTGGAACAGGGGTTCGATTAGATTACCAAAAACGTGTCCGCACTTGGGTCCTACTAGAGTGTAAATTTAGACACAGATGTCAAGTATCACACGCTTTGGGTATAATCTCTAGCATTTATAAGCACCATCAAGGATTGTTCAAAGACTTGAGTATACTGAACATAAAAACTCTAGCTTCAGCGCTTTCCACAAATGAAAAGACTGCCGCATCGCATCTTGGTTGGTATATAATATAATTTAAACTAGCTCGAGAATATTACAAAGTATGTGCCTAAAATAACAACTCGTATATTTCCACTGGTTAGGGGGGGCGTGCTTCATACATCACTACCGTCCGATAACCTCGCCAATGCCAGCCAAGGTCATACCGCTCTGTAGTACAGATTTCTCAGGCTTTTCAGGATCATAGCCAACAGACCTCATCCATTCCTCGACAGTTTTGATGCGGTCCGGCTTAATCGTATCCAGACGCTGGTAGTCCCTTGTCCACAATCCCGTGTTACCAATGCTATTCGTCCAGACCGTAAACCAGTTATAGAACATGCTTTGCGGAGTCCAAAGCGTAGGATCATCATATCCTGGCGAATGGGCTACCCCCATTTTTATAAGCGGATAGCCCTGACGAAACTCCTCTTCTGTCATTGGAACATATTTTGACGGCTTGCCTGTGACTGCTGTAAGTGCAGAAGCGAGCTCTGCTCCAGAGGTGTGTTTGATGCCCACGCTCAAGAGGTCTCCACGAAACTCTTCTGGGTTTTCGAACATGTATCGCGCAAACCAGGCAAGGTCTCTCAGGGATACGAGTGCCATGCAGCCGCTCTCGCCTAGGAATAACTTCCAGACCCACTCGCCCGTTGCTTCATCAAGCGCGGGAGCACGTCGATGAAGGCTGTCTTCGGCGTATGGGCCACTTTCCAATAGGCTCCAATTCATAACATCTGTCGGCTGGGACTTGAGGTACTCTATTAAATACACTCAGTAAAAACTCTGTGAGTGAAAGGGCATGGCTCTATACCTCCAAACTTGGCCTTTCCATCTACAAATGGGACGCGGAACTTGGGATTAAAGCCGCTCTTCTTGGACACATATGGCAGTGTGCTATAGATAAAGTGCTTTACGCCGGCCCAGAGCGCAATTTCGTAGATGCGAATACTCCAGTAGATTTCGCTCTTCTCTCCAATTGCGAAACCGTTGGTATTCACAAAGACAGACTCGATGTTCTCAAAAGCAGACACTAGCACTTCTTCGTCATAAGTATCGCCTTTGACGATTTCAATGCCGGATAAAGCCGCCAGCTTCTTGGGTTCCTCTCTTTCTGTATCTCGACTCAGGATACGCACTTTATGGCCTGCTTTGGCGAGTTCTTGGGCAACATAGGAGTTTTGCGCTCCCACACCACCAAGTATAAGGATGTGTAACGATCGTGCCATTTTAAGAGGCGTGAGTTGAGCAATGAAAAGTGGACAGAATCTCGTTTATTTAGTTAGGTCAACGCCTATTCTCAGGTGGACATCGTCCTATACTTATAGTATCCCATCAAGCTCCCACCTTTTGCAGACCGACATCTCATCCCTTTGAGTCTGGGCTAAACTCAATCTACATTAATAATGTGGATTTTGTAAGCCCTTTTTATTGTATTTATAACACTCTGCTGGTGCCCTAGTTTGTTTCTGACACCACTGAGTCTGACACTCGACTGACACTCGATTAGTAATGGTGAAGATATATAGGTCTATGCAACCTCAGCACACATTTGACTGTGATATTAGCTGAACCTTGGTCGCTCGGTTATTTATGACGCATGCTTAATATTTATTCTCGGGAACTAGTGTAAATAACTAAACATGACGATCATGCTGACGAGCAGAGGAGGACACTCGCGGAGATAACGACTAGCCCGGCATATTTAAAAGACGTGTTACCATAATAGAGCTTTCTCTTCAATTCCTTACCTATATTATTCTTTTCTCCTACCTATTCATATTGAAGGGGGTACTTTACACACTTCCTTCATAACATCGACCGTGAAGCGTTTCAGACACGGATTCTCTGCGAGACTAACATGCAGCTTAGGAAGCATTTAGCTGCATAAAGAAAATAAGGTCGAAACCAGACCATATCTAGAAGCAATAGATTCCTCTCATAGCAAGCTTGGCTTAATTTTAAATTGTTACTGTTAGTTTCTGAAATACAGATGGCTTCCTATTTAGCCATGCACCCTCTTCTTTAACCAGGTTAGCCTCCTTCAGACTTATACTCCGTATCGTCTCAGGGGATGCGTCTATACAAACAGACACTAATGCGGGGCACCAGTAGATACATAGAGTTGCACCCAGCTGTGCTGTAAAATAGAGTACCCGCGCCACGTTGCTGCTAAGGCCACGCTACAGATCCACGGGACTGGACCCCTGAGCGCTAATCCACTAAATTATCTGTGGTACGTACTCTTGGTTCTTGAGGCCATCACAAACTCTAGACCGGTCAGCATCTTTTTCTCTTCTACTTACTAATTTTAATTCTCTTTTTTCTTTCTCTCTCCTCCTACCACTTCTTGTGCCTCTTGCATATGCGGCTGGCTACATGTTAGTCGCGGCGTTTCTCCGCAATGGCTTGGGCCTTCTGGTGCCTCTGGCGATAGCCTGCACCATCTATCTCTATCTCTATCCCTTTTTCGGCGGCTGCGCGTTTCCTGTGCCGTCGAGAGACTCCAAGGAGGCCCTGGAAGCAACCAAACGACTGCATTGGCCGTACACCGAGATCGAACCCGAACCAGACTATGTGCCGACTCAACTGGCTCCCTTCCGACTCCTTGCTCTGGGCGATCCTCAGTTAGAGGGCGATACATCGATCCCAACCGTCATCTTGGGCACGTTTCCCCACGTATTCAGCATCTTCGATCATGTCACGTTTCGCACCGAGCACTGGTGCTTTCGCGAACGCGTCCGACAGATTGTGCACGACATTGTCGACATCTTTTTCGAGGACATCCCGTGGTTTCTCGAGTCATGTCGCAAACGCTTCGACCTCTTCGGCAACGACTTCTACCTCGCCCACATCTATAGAACACTACACTGGTGGTCGCGCCCGACTCACGTTTCGGTCCTTGGAGATCTGTTGGGCAGCCAATGGATAGAGGATGACGAATTTGACATAAGGGGACACAGATTCTGGGAGCGAGTGTTCCGCGGCGGAGAAAGAGTGCCCGATGATGTCGCCGTGTACCCAGAGCACGAGTATGATCTCTCGGGTATGCTGGATGGATCCGAGGCGGAGGAGATTTGGACAAAACGGATTGTGAACGTTGCTGGCAACCACGATATTGGATATGCAGGCGACCTGACACCTGAACGACTGGAACGATTCGAGCGTGTCTTTGGCAAGGCCAACTATGAGCTTCGATTCGGAATTCCGATCAACGACTCTACTGTGCTAGCTACTTTGCATAATGATGCGACGAACCCCGAGTCGACTCGACTTGAGCCCGAAATTCGCATCGTCGTCCTCAATGATATGAATTTGGACACCCCTGCCAAGAACACAACTCTGCAGGACGCGACGTATAGTTTTATCAACAAGGTTATCGGAACATCGGCTGCTGTCGAATATTCGGGTATATTCACACTCGTATTAACCCACATTCCTCTTTACAAACCCGAAGGCGTCTGTGTTGACGCGCCCTTTTTCGATTTCCACACCCAAGAAGACGGCGGTGGCGTCAAGGAGCAGTATCTACTAAGTGCAGATGCCAGCAAAGGCTTCCTCGAGGGATTCTACGGCATGAACAAAGACCCCAACGCTGCTGCCGGAGGAAGGGGCCGCAAGGGTCTGATTCTCAACGGCCACGACCACGAAGGCTGTGACACGTACCATTTCATCAACCAGACAAACGGCACAGATCCAGCTGAGCGCTTCTGGGAAGTGGCGAGATGGCGTGATGCCCAGGCTCAAGGGCTGCCCGGCCTGACCTCTTCAGGTATCCCAGGCCGCCGAGAGATTACCGTCCGCAGCATGATGGGCGACTTCAACGGCAACGCTGGCCTTCTCAGCATGTGGTTCAACCAGGAGACTTGGGAGTGGGAGTACGAGTTTGTCAACTGTCGCCTCGGCACACAGCACTTTTGGTGGTTTGTCCACTCTCTGGATTTCGGAGTGGTTGTCGTCTTCCTGGTGTATGTCGCGGTGATCATCATGGGTGCTGCAGGTGTTGATGTGGACGCGCGATTCTTTGAAGCAGTTGAACAGGGGAAACGCAGATTTTCCCAGTGGTGGAATAAGAATAGTAGTAGAGCAGAGGCCGCAACACAGAACGGACATGCTAAGATGAAAGGGTGATTGGACATATGCAGCGAAATACCCAAAAACTTTTTTTTTCTTGTACAATACAATACACACGTTTCAATGTAGCATACTTGGGATAAGGGAGGCAAAGGCACTTGTTACGTTTGTTTGCTTGGGTTCTTTTGTAAAGGCAATGGGCACATGGCGGCAAATGCATGATTGGTGTTGTTGCTTTTCTCATGTTTTTTGGAGATGACACAGGTTTTACGAACACGAAGTTTCTTTTGGCTCCAAACTTATTTGTTTGGATTGATCGAGGTGGAGATGTTGGTGGATGGTGGGCTTTTGTATTCCACTCGCTCCAAGTCATTATCACTCCACCTGCATCTTTATGGCAGTATTTCTAGAATGTTTAGCTTAATATAGGTTTGTAGAGTTTATCTCTCATTACGGCCGTGTGACACTGACCCGCGCATAAGATGCCGCGATTCAGCGCCCAGGATTGCCGAGTGATGACTTGAGCCATGTGTTGCATAAACCGAGAGCTTAGTAGATGTAGCACATTTGTGTACCATGCCTTGGAGATTTAAAAGCCTTTGTGTATGGCCATATATAGATATAGAGTATGGATCTCAGCTTTAAAATGACAATGTATGAGCAGACGAGATTACGCGGCTTTCATGACTTTTGGAGTGACGCATGGTGTGTGGGCAAATCTTGTAATAATCCATTGTAACCATACACTTGACTAGTATGGGAGGACGCAAGACTAGGTTCGAGGTCAAATCTCGGGATATGGGTTGAGCAAACAAACATCTGAATATAGTTCCCGAGAAACTTTGTGGCCAAGATCTTGTGTAGCAAACTCAGTTGTAGCAGCCATCTGTTTCTTGTCTTACAAACTTGATCAACGACATAAAAACGAGGAGATTTCCTTCCTATTTATTCATCTCTTATTTGCAAGGGGCCTTTCATCACAGCTTCATACACCGATAATGGACGCTCTGATGCCAACAATCTACTCTTACCGAACCTTTCTCTCAATCAAAATGATGCTCCTCCGTCTTCTCGTGGCAGTTCTCTTCCATCTGCCCATTGTCCTCTCGTTCCCTTATTTCCCTACGCATCTCGATCTTCGTGGTGGAAGTTTATTGACGGAGCCTCCTATTCCTCCAACTACAACCGCTCCTTCGATTCCTCCGTCATTACCTCCGCCATCAACCACTCCAATCTCGATCCCGACAACTACTGCAGATTATTGGAGAGAAATGTGCAAGCCTGGTGCTGAATGCGACTGCACTCGCATCAAGGACAAAAACGGCGAAGAGTAATATTGGCTCTCTTTTCTCTATTCTTCCAATCTATATATATAAATATGAACTATTTCTTGCTAAAACAAAAAAAAAATATTACTTGCAGATATTTCCAATGCGTCACCAATCCCCGTTGCGAACACTGCTGGATAAATCTGACGATAACCTCAACGACTACAACTCGCCCGCTCCCATTCACGACTCTTACCCCTGTAACGAACTTTCTCAGAACAGACTATCAAACCCTCTTGCCAGGTACTTACACCAGCTCTTCTGGTGGGACGGCTCATGTTGTGATAGTGCAGCAGCCGTCTCAGTCAGTTTCCATAAGCCTCGTGACGGCAACTGTGACTGATTTTGTGACGGTTTCTGTGGCCCCTTTCTGCGATGCTTCGGTTGGTGGTTCGACAATGACGGCATCTCCATCTGTGGATTTTCAGCCGCATGTGGAGTGGAAGAGATGAATCGAATGCCATGATCTAATGTGGAAGATTGAGAATGAGCATTGTGTAGGGAGAGAATTGATAATTTGAAGATGTTAATCACAGTTCAATTTTCACTACTTAATATCTCTTAGTTAACAGCATCACTAATGCGTTGTAATGAGAAGCGAGTTATCCTTTATCAATTCTGTTTACTTGACACACACGAAAGAGTATTCAAAGCAAAAGAAAAGTAGACTGTAGCCCAGCACCTTATTATCCTCTGCAATCACGTTCCACTCTCACTTCACTTCACTGAAACAATTCCATACATCTCTTCTTCGACATAACCCATCATCATCTCGTACATCCTCTAATATACAAGTCGATTTACACAGAAGTACATTTTTCATCCTTCTTGTCGCAGCAAATACAAAAAAAAAAAGTCTGGCGCCCGCGCGCCCTTCCCTTTTCCCTCTTCCCCAATTCGAGCACAAAGGCTTGACTTGCCCATGCCGTGATGCCGAAAATATTTCTATATGCAAATAATCCTGTCCTCGATCAACGGACGCGAGAACCTTAACCTGCCCTTTGATTTTCTTCTTCTCGCGTTCCTTTTTTCTCCCCCCTTTTGATGTTTTTACAATTATTACAAAGCTGAAACCATTATGTAGCGGAGAGATAGTGAAACGCCATATCCATCACCTATTTTTTTGAGTCTTCATTTTCAAGATTGTTGAAAGGGGCTGCTTCATGCCTTGGGAGCCTCGCCACCCTCCTTCTTGCCGCCGAACATGCCAGAGAAGTTGCCCATCATGCTGTTCATCATCTCTTGCTGGGCCTTCTCCATAGCCACCTGCTCCTCCTTGAGCCACTTCTCGCCGTTCTCACGGATCTCCTTCTCTAGAGCCTGGTAGTTTCGCTGGCCTCGCTCGCGAGCAAGGTCCTGAATCATCTTGCCCTGCGCATAAGCCTCGGTAGGATCCTGCTCTCCGTCAACGGGCACAGTCATGCTCATCTTGCTGGGCTTCAGACCCAGTAGGTTGCCGAGGGCACCCATGCCAGATGGCTTTCCATGGCCCTTCTTTTCAGCAAGCTTCTTGTTGAATTCCTTTCGAGCGATGGCTTCTCGGCGGGCGAATTCGGTAGGAATGTGCTTTCCTTCGAAAGACTTGAGGATCTTTCGCACGTCGGAGTATTGCATGGTGTGGATATATTCGAGGAAGGGAATCAGAGCCACAAGCTCCTTGTCGGTTGCATCGCCCTTCCAGGGGTCCAAAACGATGGCGTTCTCGGGCTGCTTGCGGACATGGGAGGCCTTGGTGTCGAGGATAATGACCTTGGAAAGGTCACGGTTGAGATATGAGAGATCCTATTTGATCATAAAATTAGCTTGGTTTCGAAGTTAAAGAGGTCAAGTTGCCGCTCTAGAATGAGAAGATGGTGGAAGCTTACCTTGACAATCTCTCCGTCCTCGTATTTGGTCGCCTCGCGATAGAGAGGCCACATGATGAAGCGGAAAGGATCCAGCTTTCGGACAACAGGTTCTGCCATGCCAAAAGGCTGTGTAGTGAAGAGAACCAGCTCATAGTACTGACTCAGATATCGGATGAAGTAGTCCATGCCGGGGCGCTTGGCGACTCTCCAACCATGCTCACGAGTCCATTCGCTGTGGATGAGCATGTCGTCCAGACTGAGGCAGAGGGTGTAGGGTCGCTCGAAGCTGGGATCGGGATCAGGTAGCAGCTTGTCAAAGGCCGGATCCTGGTAGTAAGAAACAGACTCAGTCCATCGAGCCTTAGTGCGCTGCCACCACAGCTGAGGGCTCCAGCCGTTGGGAATGTCCGGGTGACGATCCGCCTCGATAGAGTCCTCCCAGTTGCGACCCATGTATCCGATGCTCACAACCGATCCCGTGCCAGCAACAGCCAGCATGAAGCGAGTCCACCATTTGCGATTGCGCTCGCTGGTAGAGACATACTCTTCTCTGCCTCCACGGCCTCGGCCACTACCAGCACCTTCCTCCTCGGAGCCGACCTCCAACGCTGACGGCGACTTGCCCGCTCTCTGATCAAGCTCGGCCTCTAGTGTTGAAGGAATACCCTGGGTGAGATCGGGGAGCTTGTGGAAGGGAATGGGCTCAGGCTCGGCAGACTCGGCGGGCTTCTGCTCGGATTGCGAAGCAACATCCTCTGGCGCTGATGAGCTTTCTGCGGCGGGGTCTTTCGGTGTTGATGAGGCCTGCTTCTGGGTGTCTTTGGGCGTCTGCGCAGAGCTCGGCTTGTTGCTGGCATAGGCTCGGAGGAATTGAGAAGCTGGAGCAGCTGTTGCTGGGCGAATCCGGAGAGGTTGCAGCGCCGCAGCTCGAGGTAGCCGGCCGGCCGTCAGCCCCAGCCTTGAGGCTTGAGCTACTCTGGAAAGCATTGTGATGAGAGACGTCGTTCAAGGATGTGCGGGACAGATGGAGAGGCGAGAAGAATCAATTGCGCATGCCAGGGCCCTGGACGATGATCTCGAAGCCGCCGGGTCCAATGGTCCAATGGTCCAATGCTCGTGGTTGGCTGCTGCGGGCGTGGATGGTCCTAGAGAAGGGAAGCTTCTTAGTGACTCTCGCTCTTCTCCTCCTGCGTACTGGCCCGCCACCGTCATCCAAGAGATTTTTTTTGTCGGGGACGCATCAGCCGGGGTTTAAGCGATTCTGGCATGTTCTTTTCGAGGTGGGGGTTTGTGCATTTATTGGTGCATTTGTTTCTGCATTTGCCCCGTTTGGGCCCCTCGCTGCCGCTTGCAGACTAGCGCGCTCGCCCCCGGCTCACGTGCCTGGCGCTGCCATCAATTGGAGAACTCTCGGCCTTTCCGCCTTCTTCCCCAAAACCTCCGATCGGTACCGGGTACTTTGTCTGATACCTACTCCCAGTTTGTCATAAGACAAAAATCGGCCTTCCCCAGCTTCCGTCTTTTGTCTTCCCCTCACACGAGCAAACCCTTGTTTTTGCTGTGTCTTGTCTCTCATCCTAGTACGGCGCTCATCTTGCATTTTACGAGTACTACATACTGGCAGTAATATTACTCGCGACTCTCGCTCAGGTCCCTTGTCTCAGCGTCGCTCTGGAACACCCGCCATTCCTTGACTATCGGCTGACCTCTCGCCTTCCGCCAATCAGTCAGACCCCTATCATGGCTTTTGCGTTCGGTGCAATTTAGAGGGTGGTTCATCTCGAGTCTTGTCATCTCGCCATGGAACCACCCTCGACGAGGCACCTCGTTCCTTGCAATTGATTGACTGACTTTACTCCGCCCTATTTAACCGCCGGTGTGGCAGCCCGGCTGGACCCCAGATTGCGAATACAATACAATACACACATACAGATTGCGTTTTCACCATAATTCGCCACATCTCGAAATTGGAACAAGCTATACTTCTTTCTCCCGCTCGACCACTTCAAAATGTCTGAACATCCCTCCAAGAGCACTGGCCGCCGGCCATCAATGACCAAGCCTGTGCCGCCACCAGCCCCAAGAAAGGCGCAAGCCACGGCCAAGAAGTCGCAAGCCGGGGCGCATAAATCACACGCCTCAGGAAACAAGGCGCACGCGACCACTATTCAGAAGCCTCAAGCAGCTTCGAGCATGGTCGAGGTCGAGGCTCCAGCGCACGAGTCTCAAGCCTTGGCGGTCGGCAGCGACAACAAACCAGAAACTACATCCATCGATTCTCTGTCTGTTGATATCGCTTCTCTGACCCTCGATACTCCAATCATCGAACTCCGAAAGAAACCACCGCGCGTTCCCGCAACGCCATTTCACTTTCTTTCTTTGCCCTCGGAACTGCGCGTCAAGATTTATGAATACTACTTTGACGAAAACGAAGTCCTAGACCTATCACCAGACAACTACAAGCGCTATCACAAGAGGCTCGGCCTCATGCGCGTCTGCAAGCTGCTCCGCGACGAAGCAACCTACTTCTTCTACGGCACCCGAACCTTTCGCCTCTTCCCCACATATCCCGGCAAATACTTTAAGAGCAAGAAACCTATCCTCGCCCGTCTCAAACCCCGCCAGCGCGAATGCCTCACCTCTTTGGAATTGCGCCTCGGTCCGGGGTGGAATGCGCCACCTAAAGGGTGGGCTGTCAACGATGCGCTGGGGCTGCAGGACTGCATCAATGTGCACAAGCTCAAGGTCCTTGTGGAATGCGACCCCAGCGACAATATCTTCAAGGGCTTCCGTCGCTCCGAGGGCTTTTACGAGAAATTCAGCCGCCAACTACTTGCCAGCGTCATTGAAGCGTTGCCGGCGGTAAACATCGTCGAGTTCGACGCCTGGTCCAGCGTCAAGAAATCGGGCGCCATGATGACTGGCCTTTTCAAGGTAGTGACTGAGCAGAAAGGCTTGTCGATCCAATGGGGACCAGACCGCGGCTGGACTGATGCAGACGAGGAAGAAGAGGTGGCGACGATTGGACCAGATGCTAATAGGCCAATCGAGAGCGTTCCGATTCAAGGGTTCGGAAACGCACACAACATAGGTCTCATGGTTGTGGCGTAATGGGCACGGAGCAATGGGTACTGAGATTCTGTTTGGAACTTGTTGGAATGATTGTTATGATGGATGTCTCCTATTATATGAACAGGCGCTTTGTTTTAACCCTCTATTACTACTCCTTTTATACTCACCTTTACTTCTCAAAGCGTCTGTGTTTTGTTTACGGCGTCCAAGGCCCCGAATGAGGGTACGCGCTCTCTTTGCATAGGTAGTTCAAATATACCACTCCTCCTATAGGCTATTACTACTCTGGAACTGTTTCATAAATTTGAAAATCTCGTGCATTTCGCTTTCGTTTGGTATCCCATACAGATTCATTTTTCCCAATACAACCTTTTCTTTCCTCCTTCTCAAAGTGCTCCAAGCGTAGACAGCGCATTCCGCAGCTCCTTGACTGCCGTCGGCACATCATCAAAGTTCAAAGCAGATATCGCAAACTTGGCATGTTTCTGCGCCTGCGCCATGCTCTTCTGGTCCACCGCCGCTCGAGGGCCGCCTCCTAGCTTGGGAATCGGCGGCGGCGCTATAGGAGCCGGTGCGTGGATGGGAGATGCGACGGCCGGCGGGACGGGAGCCGTGGGGGCAGTCCAGGCAGGTGGAACAGACGGGTTGATGGGCTGGGGAGGCTGGGGAGGAGGCGCAAAGGATGTGAATTGCGGAGGAAGCTGGGGCGTAATCGCAGGCGTAGGTTGAGGCGTAAAATGCGGAGGTTGGCTCGGGAAAAGAGGTTCCGCGGGTGGAGGAGGACTTATGCTGGACGCTGGGGCCGGGCTGGTGCTCATTGGTGACGGGACGAATGGTTCGCTGTGCGGCTGTTCGGGGACTTGTGGGAAATATCCGTCCTGAACATGCTGTACGTGCGAGGGCTCTCCGCCATCAGGGGCGTCTTCCACAAATGCGGCCTGTGGTGGTGAAGCAGTAGCGGCTGTGAGCTCCTGGACATCGGGGTCCATGGGGTCGAGCGCGGGCTCTTCCTCTTCTTCTCGGGGCTTGGGGTTTGACTCGTTGGGGTCTTTCCCTTCGCGGATGGCCTTGAGGATGCGGGCGGCGTTCCACTTTGCGAATTTGATCTTTTGGAGGACTTCTGGTTCGGGGGTTCCCCATTCGTGGGTGAGATCGAAAAAGGTTGCTGCTGCGTCGAAAGTATCGGCCGTTTGTCTAGAATAGCTGTTAGGATCAGGCGTGACGCTGAGTTCTTTTTCTTTATGCTGTCTCACCTCGTCACTTTGTTCGCCTTCATTGTCCTCTCTGCACGATCAAATGTCTCCTGCGCAAACTGCTCGACGTAGGCCTGGCCTGCCGTATTGTCCATGATTGCATCATCGTCTGGGCGCTCTGTCTTTGTGGCTTCGAGGCGCTCGAGCAGCGTCTTGGTGAAGTTGAAGCAGTCATCGTCGGTGGTGTGTAGGCTCTTGCCTACAATCTGGTTGACGGCATGGTATTCGCCTATTTTTTTTTTTTTTACATGTAAGAAAACGTCATTTAACGTATAGAGGTATAAGGCAAATGAGCAAAGCACACATACACCAGTATGAAATGGCCGGCTTAAAGGCGCGCAGCTGGTTTGCTCGGTTGAGAAACCGACTGACCTCGGGGATCTTGAGTGGCGCGGGGATTGGCTCAGCCATTGCGGTTTGCGCCTATCTCTCTGTTATTCCTTATGTGTAGATAGCAAAGCGAAGGGAAAGCAAAGTATAGCGCTGGGGGGAGACAGAATTCAAGAAGTGACAGAGCAAGGATGAAGATGGGATTGTTTGAGAGTTGCCTTGCCAGCGACGTAATGAGGTGACGATGCTGCTCCCCCACATTTGCCCACATGGCAAAGGCACTTTAAAGCTGGAGCCTTGAATGTGCTGGATTGGATGTATTCAGCACCAGCCACAGCGGTTGCCCCGCCTGAGGTCGCGCCACACAATGTTCAGATGTGGAAGCTGCAAAAAATCGAACGGCTTGGCTAAATGACACTGTGTTTGAAATGAGATGCACGTATTCAGAACTCTTGACGCCAAAGCGCTGCGTTTAATCCTCAATATTCATGTTTGGAAATCTCATCAACATATTCTCAAATTTTGCCAAAACGTAAAAGCGACCTTATATTCCTGGCCAAAAAGTAAATCGCCAGCATATCGAATAACCTGACTCGAAATAGCCTGACACTTCTATAAATACAATCCAGGCCCAGTGTTAAAACTGCCCAGTCTTATTGGTAAGCCATACCTCACACTGTGCATCCTCCAGCGTGGCCTTTTCTGAAATCTCATCCCCATTTCACCCAAAGGGTCAGCCACTATAAATTCAAGGGCTGTGACATCGTGGCCGCATCGACGTCGCATTTTCTATTTGCCATCTCCTCACTCGCTAATTTTACTCTGCTGCAGAAAAGTGAAAAAAGAGGGGGGCTTTTATGAAAAGCATCGCCATCTTATAGCAAGAGAGAGCGCTCTGCGATATTACAAATCGACATCTCACATCTCACTTACTGGTAAACTTACACGTCTATTCACATATACCACAGCCATGCATCAGCAAGCTCTTCTCGCCACCCTGACGGCGAGTCTGGTGGCTCTGCCGTTTGCTCAGGCCGGCCTGTACCCCAAGAGCTCTGCCGTTCTGCAAGTAGACGGCAAGTCATACGACCGTCTCATTGCGCAGTCCAATTACACCTCTGTAAGTGACCTCTCACAATTCCTCCATATAAACATACATGCATGCATAAACTCTATCTAGCACGGGGGAGCTAACACCCCTCTCCAGATCGTCGAATTCTACGCCCCCTGGTGTGGCCACTGCAAAAACCTCCAGCCCGCCTACGAAAAAGCCGCCAAGAACCTCCAGGGTCTTGCCAAGGTTGCCGCCGTCGACTGCGACGACGAGGCCAACAAGCCCTTCTGCGGCTCCATGGGCATCCAGGGCTTCCCCACCCTCAAGATTGTCCGTCCCGGAAAGAAGGCCGGCCGCCCTGTCGTGGAGGACTATCAGGGCCCGCGCACTGCTAGTGGCATCGTCGACGCTGTGGTCTCCAAGATTAACAACCATGTTACCAAGCTGACGGATAAGGAGATTGATGGGTTTTTGGAAAAGGATGAGGAGAAGCCAAAGGTTATTCTATTCACGGAGAAGGGAACTACGAGTGCGCTGCTAAGGAGTATTGCCATTGATTACCTGGACGTCATCTCGGTGGGACAGGTCAGGAACAAGGAAAAGGCCGCCGTTGACAAGTTCGGCATCTCTTCATTCCCGTCCTTTGTCCTCATCCCTGGAGGCGGCAAGGAGCCCATTACCTATGATGGAGAGCTCAACAAGAAGGACTTGCTCGAGTTCCTCAAGCAAGTCGGCTCCCCCAACCCCGATCCAGCTCCGGCCAAGGCCAAGTCTGGCAAGAAGTCAGCAACCTCCAACAAGGCCAAGGAGGCCAAGGAATCATCATCTACCGCATCCTCCGAAACCTCTGAAACCTCTGCAGCCGCCGCTCCCGAAGCCACCCTCATTGAAATCCCCGCCCTCACTTCCAAGGCCGAGCTCGAGGAGCACTGCCTCCAGTCCAAGTCTCACACCTGTGTCCTTGCATTTGTCCCAGCATCCACCTCTGAGATGCGCAACAAGATCATTTCCTCCGTCTCTCAGCTCCACACCAAGTACGTTAACGGAAAGCGTCATTTCCCCTTCTTCTCCCTGGATAGCAATGTCGAGGGCTCTGCCGCTCTGAAGGAGGCTCTCGGTCTTGAGGGTAAGATCGAGCTCATTGCCCTCAACGCCCGCCGTGGCTGGTGGAAACGCTATGAGGACGGCGAATTCAGCGTCCACAGCGTTGAGTCCTGGATCGACACCGTTCGCATGGGCGAGGGTGAGAAGAAGAAGCTCCCCAAGGGCGTTGTCATTGAGAAGCCAGAGGCTACCGAGGAGGCCAAGGTCGAGACAGAGGCCCCAGCAGCTGAGGAGTCTGAGCATGATGAGCTCTGAAAAGCTATATTTTGACAGCTACAATAAGATCTATGTTAGAAAATAGGGGCAAAAAAAATTGAACAAGATTGAACATAAAACATGGCCGTAGAGTAATTCCCATAAAACTCACCTGGTATCATCCAAAAGCATAGCAGTCCAAAAGAAACGCCCATTATTCATCCAAGCTCACGGCCATCATATCGCTCCTCCTTACTGATCCTTCTTTAATCATCTTTCTTCCTTTCTGCTTCACAATTCCATCCAGCAATCTCCTCACTTGCTTGCACCCGTCCACTCCCACCACCAGCATACCCTCCAGCCGGCTCACCTGGACACGACTCTCACACACCAACACCGCAACTTTGTCGCTGTCTCCCAGCGTTCCAACCGTCAGATAGGGCAGTTCTTGCTCCTCCTGTGTATTCAGGTCGAGCAGAGGATCAGCTGCATCGTCGCCGGCCGCGTAGGACGATGTTGAGCCTGCGGTACATGCTGTGATGTAGTCTGTCATGGGGATACCGGCGTCGATGACGGCAAGGGTGGTTGCGTTTATCAGGGCAGCAAGAAGCGAGCCGTCTTGGGACAAGACATGCAGAGATACTGTAATAGTCGAGTGTGGGAATAGATGAGTATGCAGGTTGGCAGCCAGCGCTTTCTGAATCGTAATCTCCATCTCTTGGATGCGCCTATTGAAGATGCTGCGGTTAGTCTTCTTTCGCTTCTAACTTTTCAGCTATTCTTCTTCTCGTCTTACCTATCATTTCTTCCTCTCTTCTTGCGATCCACGCTTGAAAATCCAGCCACTACCACGTTCACCACGATGCTCGCTCCCTCCTTCTGTCCAGTAGCCTGTGCGCTGCCAACAGTTCCCTTCTTCTGTCCCGCTTGCGGCTCTGCCGGACCAGTCACCACGCACATGACCTTTGTATGGCCCATCTCGAGGTACGATGATCCATCGGCGGCGTCCTGGGTGTGAATCTGGGCATGAAGACGACGGAGGTCGTTCCATCGGCGGCCGTCGATGCGCAGCAGCGCTAGGGAGTATGTTGATGTGTCGAGAGGCATGGCGACTGCTCCAAGGTGTGAATTGAACTGCTACAGCCGAAAAAATGGTCGATGGGAATATTTTGTTCTGCGGCAAAACACAATTGCAGATGTCAGTTAAAGATCTGCCAGGCCTAGAAATTTTGGAGCTTTGAAGCGTAGTGGGGTCAACTGGAGCTGCAGGTGTGGCTGATAACGGAATGCTGTGGCGCTGGCTTCTCAGATCAGCTACCAGTAGTGGTAACGGCAATATGTGCGTTTGAAGGAGCAATATAATTTTTGGAAAGAAAATTCATTAAATGGTGCCCATCGTAGATTCATTTATTACATTATTTCAGCAGTGGCCACGCACGCCATCAGCGCGGTCGGGTATAGCAACTACTATCGAAACACAACTTACACGGCTTTTGTCGCAATGCTAATACTATAGTAGAAAAATAAGACCACCTCGCTCGCTATAATAGCAGCCTGCGCTCCTCAAACGGAGCCGCATCAATATTATCAATAACAATCTTCCCAGATTTGCTCAATTCCGCGCCAAGGTCAGATATCGGCGTGGAAAGCCGAGTGTGTGCCACCTCCTGTCTGCTCACTCTCGCTTCGTCTCTTGGGATCCATAGAGTTGGCTTCGGTAGCCAAAGTTCCGGAGGCTCATAGGTAGCACGTTTATCTCCTTCTTTATATGTAATCGGTGGTCGTTCATCCTGTGGGAGCAGCTTGCGTAATGCCACAAAGTCTTCGTGCTCCTCTGGGTGCAGCCACCTGATAAGAAATCCTGGCGGCTCTTCGCCATCTCCATTCCTAAGAAAAGCAAATGTTCTTCTTAGATATCCGTCAATGCCAGATTTGTCTGCCTCTGCCTTGAATTTCTCTATAGCAGCAGATTTCACCCATGCCGTTACAGCCATTCGGATATTGCTGGCGCCTTCAAGACTCCTATTAGAGACCACATGGTGATCGTCGTCGTCAGAGTCCTCTATTTCAGGCTCTTCTTCTTCGTCGCCAAATGCTTGTTCCACATCAAAGTAGCTAGCCGCTGCACCACCAGCATCATTCTCATTCGCTTCTCCGCTGTCTTCTTCAGCAGCCAGCTTCATCTTTTCCTCTTCTTGGATCTGCTCCTCCAGCGCCAGGGTTTGTGGCAGATTCCACATGAGGCGCGATATAGCGTCTCTCAGCAAGAAATGAATTAGTCCCGTGAAAAGGAGAAGAGCGATGACCAGCGCCATAGGTCCGTACGCCTTATTTAGAATCAATAGGCCAGTCAGGCATATTTCTGCCAGGTAAAGGCCGATAATTAGCTGCTGCAGTGCGCGCGGATAGAAGAGACCTTTGCTATCCGTCGATGTGTCGAAAACATAGATCAAGTTGTATTTCCAAACCATGCCCATAAACGCCATACCTCCAGCGCAAAAGACAAGAATCAATGGCGCAATGCAGGCATATGAAAGTGCTAGTTAAG
The DNA here is from genome assembly GCA_000331835.2 of Trichoderma hamatum GD12. NCBI lineage: Eukaryota > Fungi > Ascomycota > Sordariomycetes > Hypocreales > Hypocreaceae > Trichoderma > Trichoderma hamatum. The sequence continues at coordinate 6,675 of ANCB02000361.1, read as the reverse complement.
AATTTCCATGGTCAGTCCAAACTTCCTATTATAAGGGCATGAAATAGATGGTTGTATAATATGGAGAGAGAGAAAGTAAGAATGCGAGACCTACCAATCACACCCATATTCGTAAACACAGGAAATATGCCACCCCAACGAGCTGGTCGAAGTTTGTGCCAAGTCTTGAATCGTGTCCTTGGTATATCAGTGGTTTTCGCCACAATTTGATGGCGAATCAGCGAAAACGCTTGCAGGATGCCAGTTCCACCAGTAGCCAAGCACTGGATCAGAATATATGACAGATAGAAATTAGATGCCTTGGGCAGATTCTGTGCGAGAAGTGACTGGATACCGAGGGGGTTTTCGATAATGCTTTGAAGTGCTCCTGAGGCAGCCGAAGTGATTGTTGTGACCAAGAATACTTGCACAACTTGAAATGCAAAATATGCATTTTGCGTAAAGAGCTCTCCGATAACGAGAGAAGGGATTCCAGCTTGTGCAGCACAGACTACAAAATAGATTGCTAGTTTTAGTTCATATTCCTTGTTATAGCCAAGAAAGGAAAGGGAAGTAGTTTCTTACTTCTCAAGAGGATTGGCACCAGCGCCATGAGTACGGATAGGGCAAAGGGCGGGAGAAAGCCGCCAATAACACCCTTCACAAAGCTAGGTAAATCGTTGACCCAATGAAGAAACGGAACTTCTTTGGTCAGAAAATCAATGTTGGAAACGATGCCGACAAAGGCTGAAGGAATGGACCAGAAGATGATGGCAGCGGTGATGCCACAGAGTATCAAGAGACGCCGGATAATGCGTTCCCACCACCTCATCCTAAGAGATTCCCATATAACCTCCTCTGGGCGAATTCCAAGCAGTCCAGGAGCCATCTGCAGTGGCAAATGATGCACAACAACTTGCTGCGCAGCATGAGCAGCCTCTTGGGTATCAAATTCAATGAAGGCAGCGGGGAGAGGATCGGCTTCACCTCTCCGGATTCGGCGTCGTAATTGATAGATTTCCTTATTAAGCTCCTTGAGTCTAGTGCGAGTCCAGCGAATTGTATCGACTCGACGACCGAAATTACCGATGGGTCGATGATATGGTCTGGCTTCAGCTGGTATCCATTGAGCCGCGACAGAGCCTCTCACGTCCGGCAAGTCGGGTCTTAAGCCATAAGGATGAACATAATCCAAATCTTCGGCTTTCATCTCCTCCTCTTCATGGTTGGCCACATTTTTGGCTCCGTTGTTGTCAATGTTCTGCTGAATTTCGATATCCGGCACAAATTGAATATCAGATAATACCGCTTCCCGAGGCTCATCGGACTGTCGAACAGTTTCGCCACTGTCTACAGTACTCATCTCGTTATGTGATGACATGTCTTTCCCATTTCCAGCATTTTGGCTATTCAGAGCTCGAGTTTCACGCCCCGTTGTGAACCAGCGCCGCACACCAGCCGACTCTGGATTCTTCCGATAGAACTTGTTGCGAGCAGCATTAGCCTTCTTGATTAGAGCAATCTCGGCTTTCTCTAGTCGCATAGCAGTCTGCTCCCTTTCTTTGACCAAATTTGCAAGTTCTTTCGTCGTACGTGGGATAAAGATTCGCTTTGCAGAATCGCCATAGAGCTTTCGAAGTCTGGCCTCATCGCGGTAAGGTTTCGGCACACAAAGTAAGAGCATTGTCTTGGACGATAATCGATCAGCATTATATGGCGACGAAAGATATGCCTGGCGCAGGTTAACGAAGTAGATGCACTCTCGGACAATTGTAAATAGCGTAAATCCTTCAATTGTATTAGTGGGCATCATATAGACCAACTGCTAACAGGGCCTTACCAAAGAATAACCAGGCAACTATAGCATGGGCCCATAGCTTTATCGATCCGGTGATGACATTACCAATCGTCAAGAGTTCGAGCTGAGTGAGATCATTGCCGCCGGTACCGTGAATCGGAAAGAGGATTGGCCATACGATACAGCAGCCAACAAGACAAATGTTTCGCAAGACTTTGAGGTAGCGAAGGAAAAAGTAGGCGTCGAGAGAGCCATATTTGAGAAGGTAAGTATCTGGGATCTTGTAAAAGGGCTTGATCCAATTGAATAGGCCAGAGGGCAGCTCAGGGGTAGGCAGTCTAAGACGGCTTGTGTGAGATTCAAACAAACATTAAAGTCCAAATAGTTTTGTAAATGGAGGGTAGATTTATATAAAGGGACCGCCCAAGAGACCTGGTCCGAGGCGATAAGAAAGGGAGCTCTTACTCTGGATATCGAAGACTGGGAATAGTTTTGGGTGCATAGACCCGCTTGCAACGAGGCCGCAAAAGGATGAAGCAGAGCAAGCAAATGCTCAGATATATCGCGACGGGGGCAAAGGTAGCACCAAGTTTAGACAGAGAAGCTGTCTTGTTGCCATTTGCCGTACTCAAAGTACCACCATCGGAGCCGTCGCGACCAGATCCAACTCGAGTGTCATTAGGCTGCGAAACAAAAAGTTAGCTCAAAGTAAACTGGCGCACAGCGTCAATGGAGTTGTGGCTTGAATTGGCCCCCAGCCCAGAGCTGCCCGTCCCGCTTCAGCTCCCAAGGTGCAGCGCCAGCTGGCGATGCAGTGGATTGCGCACAGAAGCGAGTCGCGGCGGCATGATGGCTCCAGCAAATAGATTTGCGTGTTGGGGCGTACCGCCAGCGGCAGAACGTACCAGCGTGAGGCCCCTCTCCAGGACCCCGTGCCATGACATGGCGATGTTGAGAAGCTGGCGATGAGGAGGAAGCTCAGGCTGCAATGGCATCGCACAGGCAAGACATCTTCACCGCTGACAGAGGGGGCGAACACTCGGAATCCGTGTATATTTTCCGTGTCCCATCTACAGGAGAAAAAAAATCAATGCGAGCAGTGCACAGCAGCTGAAGCAGATGCAGCAGCCGAATTTTCAGCAAGTTAGGTTGAGCCGACGGCGCACAAAACCAGTCGCGGGCTCTACTTGTAGTATTCCGCACAACGCCGCCGTGAGCCACATGAAAAAGGCATTTAGCCCGAGTTACCGATTAGGTGATGGCACGGCTCCAGGGTCCGAGTGACGAACCGGGGGCAGGTTGGCTGGCAATCTATCAATCAGCGAGAGGGGACAGCAGCAACGATTGATGTCAGCCTTTTTTTTTTCTCCTCATCCCCTGTAACCTCGCTGCACTATCACTGACAGGCTGACCGCGCCTCTGGTAGGCCGACTCAGGGCCCCATCTCATCCGCGATGGTGGATGGCAATCAAAGGGGGCAATATTATTTAGTGCGAGAAGGCGACTGTATGTACGCCGTAAGGCTTCTCGACCCGTTCACACGTATCCCCGGCATCAAGGGTGATCCCTGTCTGCTGTCGCCAATCGGAAACGCAGATACGGCTCAGAGTCTTGTGTGTCCTCCTCTGCTTCGTACCGGTAGTTGGCAGTTCGTATATACGGGATCGTGTACAAGGAGTGGCATGTACAAGTAGTACCTAGTCGTGGGAGGTATACTGTATGCGCAAGAGCGGGCTCGGATCCTAGATGCACTTGGAGTGGGGAGAGAGGCGAAGCGAGACCCAAATGTGGATGATGATGAAGTTGCTGCTGCTGGCCCGCCAGGTGCATGTCTCAAGGAACCATCACCGAGCTGGTCTGTTGAGTGTGACGAATTAAAATTGGCGATGCAGCGCTAGAGTAACACCAGACCTGTCAATGTCTCGGAGGACGCCTGGATGATGTGATGTTGAGAGAAGAGGAAAATAGGAGCAAGTTGTGCGCTACGATATACCTACTACATGTACCTACCTACTACCCACTAGCACTGTATGTCGGTACACGCAGGCATGTACCTTGCCGGGTCGTATATATGGGCGAGGTACCACTCTGTTTCATCTTATGTCCTATCTCAGCTACCAGTGGCATCACCCTTTTGTTGTATACACTTTGTAAGACCGTAATCCGTGCTTTTTCGATCTAGAACTCGCTGCTAGGACCATCGTCTGGCCTCTCGGAAAGTGACATGTCAGGCTTGGGTCTCTTAGCTCTTCGCTCCCTGCATTTGCCCACTCTACACCTCTTTGAAGAGTGCTTTCGCAGCATCGCAGCCCTTTACTTTCCTCGCTTCCTCTCTCCCTCTCTTCTTTTTCTCACATGCTATTCCCAGTAGATTACAGGGATACCAGTCGAGACTGCTTCTCATCCAACGGCTAGTGAGCTGATCAGTGAAATAAAACGGCGTTCCTGAGCCACTCCGAGGCTTGGCCCAAGGCTCTGCTCCATGGGGTTTAGCCCAGTGAATAGTGGCGAGCTGAAGGCCCCCAAAAGACCCCAAAGACCGAAAGACCCCGGCGCTTTTTAGTGGTACTCGCACCACTCTGGAGCGTAAGGCTCGGGGTAAACGATGCCGCCACCGAATACATGTATGGAGGACGAGTATAGACCATACTTCGACTTAAGAGTAGACCTGAGGCGCTTCCTTTATCATTTTTTCAAGTCCAAACCAAACAATATCCTGCACACTATATACGCGCGGGCGTATTATCCTTGTCATCGCACATCGGATGATTTATCCAGTGCCAGCTAATTCGGGGGTTTAACTACTAGCTGAGCCAAAGCCCCAACTTCAAGCAGCATACCTTATGAATTACAATGGTAACAACAATCCTCTTATTGCATACAAGTATTTGAAACATAGAAAGACTCATAGTTGGAATAACAGGGCAGTTTATTCAAACCAACCTAATTATTCATTTACTTTGTTTTCTCCCTACCTCTGAATCATCTCCCGTTTTACCATGGTATCCTAAGCGCCCGCACTGCAGCCCGAAAAGAGACCACCTATACGTAGAAGAATGAGTTACGAGATGTATGAGCAGTTCTATCAGTCTACCCAGCCATGTTTAAGTTTCTTCGATCCAGAATCTCAAGCCACTGTATCCACACATGTTACTGTAACGACGAACCGAGGTATACAAGTCTTAAAGTAGTAACGTGAACCGCCGCGCTCATGAAAAGGCAATATGTTCCTACTCATGCGAGAACTAGTCTGGCGGTGGCTTCGGTGAGGCTTCGGGGAGTCAACCAAATCCAAGAGTGAGGATTTCATATGACCAAGCTACAGGCCCCAGTGAAGGAGGCTCGTATAATCATCGCCACCGTCTATGAATACATCCACTCGCTATCTACTTAACAAAAAGCTAATTAATATCCTATTTTAAGCACTCGTTCACACATGTCCAAAATCTGTCAAGTGAAATCAAGCCTCAATCCAGCCGGCCAAACTTTCTTGGCCGCAAAGGCGACAAAAGAAATGGTATTATCGCTTGCTATGATAATCCAAAACAAGACCCCATGCCCAATGTTCTCATATGCTCCGCCCAATCCACAAAGCCACATCTAAAATTCGCTTGTAAAAAACCAAAAATCTTGCAAACAGCACCAATGTGTTAGCCGAGCTCTCTTGATCAAGGCAATGGACCAACCTCCTCCGTAAAATCCCACACGTCTATATCATCCACCACCACCATCCAGCCATCTTCCACCTCGTGACAAGGACTTTCCACTTGCCTTCCCAAGTCGGCCTGCTGCTCGTCGTCAAGGCTCAGATTTGCCAAAGCGCCTAAAAGACCCGAAGCTTGGCCTCGATCTTCTTCTGTCCATTCTCTTTCGTGTTAGCCCTAAAAGCCCCCTTTCCGAAACTTGAACCAGTTTTTGAAGTAGTGATTCGTGGCAAACTTACCAGGCTCGACTTCTCGTCGCTTTTCTATCTCCTTGGAACTACGCTTGCGCGTAAGCCTGAGATCTCTATCAATGGCCTTACCCTTGTCGGCCTTCTTTTTCCCCTTGCTGCGAGGCTTCTTTTCCTCGCCTTCATCCGGAGCCATGGACTGCATTTCGAATGTCATATATGCAGCATCTGCTGCTGGCTGCTCATAGAGCGAATCCCGGAATAGCGACATTAAATCTCGCTTCGTGCCCCGCGTCTCCTTCTCCCCTTTTGCCATCAAATAACCTCTGTTGGAAGACTCTCCCTGGGATCCTCCGTCTTCCCGGCGACAACTTGTCTCAAAGTTTAATCCCATTGGAAACACTTGTCTGGGAGCAGATAGACACTCGAGCCCAACAGGTAGCGGATCGAAGCAAGGTTAATTGAGGTTTCGGGAGCACCAGTTACAGTACCATGGTTAAATGATAAAACCAAGGATACGAGTAGTGAACAACGAAGGGAAGATTTCTGTCAAAGGAAGGGGGGAATCGAGGATAATATAGACGGGGGAGATAGACTACTAAGTTTACCGAGCTGGATTCTCTCGCTTAGACACCCTCTCCAACTTTTTGTTTTTTAATGTAAAATGACCCTCTATCTATGTATTAATACATACTGACTCACGATTCACAATTCAATAACATAGGTAACCAGCAGTCCAAGAACTAGTGGATGGCGATTCAAGTCACTCGCATAAAAGATTCCAGTTAAGCTCTTCGGATGCTGTTGCCTCAAAGTTTCCTCTGTGGCTGATATTTCCATCCTCAACAAAAGCGGATGCTTAAGGTGTTTTCCCCCCCAAGGCTTTCTTTTTGGGGGGATCAAACGGATGTCCACAGGAATTGCTGTTGAGAAGAGGGAAATTAACGATTTTTTTTTTTTTTTTTTAAAAAAAAAAAAAAAAAAAAAAAAAAAAAGGAAAAAAAAA
>ANCB02000360.1:0-47527 GCA_000331835.2 Trichoderma hamatum GD12 | reverse complement strand
CCCCCCAAAAAGAAAAAAAAAGGAAGAAAAAGAAAAAGAAAAAGAAAAAAAAAAACGCTCAGTGTCAAGCTGACGCAGATAAAGCGATATTAATATATACGTACCGCGTTTGACTTCGCTATACTCGTTGATTGCTCAAATACATTGAAGAGTTTGTATGACCCAGAAATACCGCTAAAGGACTCAGAGAGCTCAGACAATACGTCAGGCAAGTCCTTCATAGTGCTCGCAAACAGTTTATGGGTGCGAAGGGGAGAGATAGAGAAAAGATTGATAACCTGTCGCTCCCAGGACTCGGATATCTCAGCTCTCTGAAGGACCCCAAAGAAGACCTGCCAACATGAGTTTCATTTAACGTAGACTTCGAAGGTCCAATTTTCTGGACTCACTGTCGCTATTGTGTGTTCTGAAATTTGCCGATATGGTGAGCCTTTCCCGCATGCTAGGATAAGTGCCTGGTAATACAAGGTTAGGTCGCAGCTTAGACTTTGCAAATGGCAATAATCACCTTCATTATTAGGGAACCTCCTATATCGTGACCAAGGAACACCAGTCTTGAGGATGTTGGAGCCTGGTTTTCCTCTAAATAATTTTCATTCTGGAGTCTGGATTCGATGTCCAGGCTAAGCGAAAGTTTACGAAGCAATAACTTCGCTTGCTCTCTTATCAACTCGCTCCCAGTCGTGGATTTTCCTGTTGACATAAATGGATTATATACGATACATCGACACATTGGAAACCATTCTTTCAGCTTTCTAACCAGGCTAGAAGGATCATCATCATCACCAGTGACTGGCCTCGTTATTCCCCTTACAACGATGAAGCTAACAGTTAAGATATAGTGAGTTAGCTTTTGGCAACAGTTGGGCCATTAGACTGCAAATCTTTGCTCCTGTAGAGGTCTCTTACCAGAGGTTTCTCGACATGGTGGTTTGTTGATATGTCCTTTAGACTGATGACAGCACTTGCCTCCATCAGAAGTTGTATGCCAATATTCAAATTTAGTGATAGACCATTAATGATCAATGGGAAAGGTCATTCTTCTTGAAGAGTTGAATTAAGACCAGACTTTCTCCAGAAACAAAGCGGGCGCTTATTTCTCATGCCAATCCAACCCTTATTTCCAGGCTCGTCGGTTTAATCATCTCTACTCACACGCCATGTGAGTTATCAAAGGCTTCAGCTGGCAAGTATCCTGTACATCGTCGGAATGTCCTCTGGTGTGTCCGGCTCCTATTGGACAACAAGCAGGATGATAAAGAAGCCCCCTCTTAGAGGTTAAAGTCGGCAGGGTAATGCCAGAGAAGGCTCGGGCAATTGCCCAAGGCTCGGGCGATTGCCTAAGGCTCGGGCAATTCCTTAAGGCTCGGGAAACTCGTACCACTACCACAAGCTGAGGGGTGTGCTGTGTTGTTGCATCGCGTTGGAGCCAATAAATTGCGCCAAAAACGCCAACCTCATATTGCTTGGGTTGCATTTCATCAAACCCCTCCTTCCGTTGAGGCATTTGTTGTAATTCTTGTCTGAATTCATATCTTACTGCATATTCATAGTAGTTTTATGATTAAGCCACAATATACAAGAGTCCCTAGGGTGAATTGAAGAGGATGTTAGTATTTACCAAGGTATAAAGTTGGTTTGCCCTTTGTTAAAATAATTATATATATATATATGTGTGTGTGTGTGTATATATATATTTCTTTATTACTTTCGCCGCACTCAGCTTCCACACATCTCAATCTAGGGTCTCGCCAGTCTCCTGCAGTCCGTTTTCCAAGTTAGAATAGCTACATTTCAACATACACCTCAATAGGTAGGACCAGGGGACTCCTCCGGAGGTTACACTGACGAGAACACAGCTGAAAAACAGGCTCAAATAGATAACTGACACAACGAATAAAATCGTTACCTGCCCCTCCTCCTGTAGCTGTTCCTATTGCGTGCTGTCTTACCCACTAAGCTGTATTCAGCAGCGTTGCCAGCCTGACAACACACTGGCTTGACAGGTCCACTTCCCCCAAATTGGCCGTATCTATCTTTTCCTTCTTTGCCAAGGGAATCGACCCCGGATCGACACTGAAGGGGTCAATCTTCCGGCTGGAGGACCGAGACCCAAAGAAGAGCTTGCTCTCGCGCGTCTCAATCTCCACTGTGAACTGAAATCTGTCGCTCTCATCGTCCAGCCGCAGAATGACTGCGGTTCTCAGGAAGGTTGGAATGCCCTCCTCCTTGATAGGGTCCTCTTCAATCTCCCAGACGGCGCTCGTCTCCTCCCCATAGGTCTTGAACCTCCTCGAGAGTCCACGAAGCGTCCCAGAATGCTCCTTTTCAATGTTTCGGTCCATTTTCCAGTGGTATCCCAGTTCCGCACTAGCCCCCAAAACGCCACCGTTGACGGCAGCGTCGACGGCGTAGGAGACGTCCTTCGAGTCAGTCACCTTGTCCAGAGCGTAGCGGCCTTCGGGGGAGATCCGGTAGACCTCCGGGTCCAAGATTGAGGCGCCCTTCTCGTCCTCAAACGTAACGGTGATGAGGGTATGCTTGAATCGCCGGCGGCTAGGCATGTGGAAATGAAACTCGAAAACTAGCAGCGCGGCGGGATCGCCGTCTTCGTCGAATGTGCCAGGGATGACTCGGACCAGCTTTGCTTTGACTTGTTTCTTCTCTCCGCTATCCATAAGGACCTTGGGGTAAAAGTTTCGATCCCCTTTGCCGCGAAAAGCACCCCCTAGTCCCGAGTCAGCCACTTCGTAGAGATCGACTGTCAGCTCGTCCATGAGTATTGATGCTCTCGAGCCTTTACAAGGATAGTTTTAGTATGAAAACTATAGTATCTACCCACGGTAAAGGCTGATCAGCATCGTAAAAGAGAAAAGATTGGGGTCATATGCTGGTTCGCGATGTCAACCATTCCACGACTTGAAACTGAGAGCAGGCTATTGGGGAGAGTTGGCCGGTGGTACAAGCCTCTGCTTCCCAGGTGCGAATCCTTGCATGGATGAGCTGAGCTGGCTGCATATTGCAGGCCCGGACGAGTGCTACTTAATAAGGAAAGTAGTTGCCGGCCGATATTAATACAAGTATGCATATGTATGCCCACGGTGTAGTCTGTACTTTGGAAACAATGCAAGCCGTCTCCAGTCACTAGTCGTAAGATTGACGCACACCCTCCATCAATCTGCCACAACGAGAAATTGTAGAAGAGCTTGAAGAGCTTTGATCATACCCAAGGAGAAAACTCAATCGATTTCTCGCTGCCCTCGTCCACGCTCACTTGCTTTTCCTTTAGAGCAGCATTTGGAACTTCCAAAAACACTCAGAATGGCGCAAAAGCCTGAATTTAAACCTAAGCTACGCAGGAAGAGAGATGAAGGCTATTTCGATGATACACCCTTCGAGTCAGACACGACCAAGGAGAAGATACCCACGCCCGAGTCGATCCTCGACGAGGCCAAGGCACTTGACTTCAGCCAGCAAGACTCGACCGACGTTAAAAAGTTTTCCATCAGCTACGGGGATTGGTTCCAGAAGGACACCCCGGAGAACTTTCTCCATGTCCTCGCAGAGAGGAGCGCACCGGGAGCCGAAACCGCCAAGGACTGGCCAAAGAAGAGGCTCTGTAGCTTTATGAAATGGTTTCTGAAGCACTACAGCCATTTTCTTATGAAAAGGATCGAATCGGGGGTGGATTCAAAGGACTATCCTCTCCATACGGCTTTCTCCAAAAGGAACTATGTCTTCATAGAGGAGGTCCTCTCTCACCCCAGCCTCATAAACTTGCAAGAGGTCCTTGAGCAGAAGACGACAAGGAACCAGACCTATATCCATTTGGCCATAATATCAAAATCACCTTTGGTGAAGGTTGTGGCTGATAAATGCAAAGAACTCTGCAACAATCAAATCTGGAAGGGATCCGGCGAGAAGAAATTGACGCCTCTACATGTCGCCGTGGAGGGTGTTCACAGGTTCTGCAACATTTTGGAGTCCAACAACCCCAAGCAGAGGGATGGCGAGATCATCCTTTCTTACGTTAAGAAGACACTAAAGGGCGACAGCGAGCCAACACCTGCTGCAGACAGCTATATTAAAAATATAGTCTCTATCTTTGATGAATGGAAGAAAGCGTTCCTAAAGCCGGACAAAGAGAACCGAGTCCAACCCATCGCCGTCGCAGACCTTCTCCTGAAGCTGATCCGTGATCACCAAGACTCTAAGGACCGAATGTCACAGGTGGAGGTGGTAAGACTACTGATCAGCCTCTGCCGCGAAGTTCTGAGCGATAAGGGCGTAGTCGACTTCGAGACGCCAGGAGAGCCTCCGAAGGAGCTGACGCCCTATCAGATGAGACTGTTGGAACTCAAAGATGCTTGGGATAATCTGGTTGATTTCCTGAGAGAAGAAAAAATCAAAGTGTCGGATAAAGATAGGGATGGGGCCCTCCGGCAAGTAATCATCGAGGATCCGGTTGCAGATGCGATCCGGTCTTACTGTTTACACAACTTCAAACGAGATCTTATTGCAAAGTGTCTGTATCAGCCGGGAGACGGTAAGAACCTCTGATAATCTCATACTTTCTGGGAGAAGCATTTCTAACTCCATGTCTGTCAACAGAGAGAGACATCGACTTTGATCTGTCCGGGCTGCCGAATCCGACAATCTCCAATGTCTTTCTCAAGAGTCTTTCGAACCATCTTAAATTCGAGAGTATATTGAAATCTGTTGCTCTACCAAAGCTTGCGCTCGACGACCGTGAAGAGACAAATGGTGAAGATGTTGAAAAATCGACGTATGTCCTAGCGAATTTTTTTAGGTCGACACTGCTGACACGCTTGTCTCCAGTTCCTCAGTCAAGCGGAGGACTGTAGCTGACCTAAGAGCTGTCTTTGACTGGCTGCGCAGGAATGGTGTTAAAAGCATCATCACTATTACTGTGATCGACTACGGCCACCCCTGCCACAGCGACGAGGCGATTGAGGAGGCTCTCAAAGACTTTCAGGTTGAGAACTGGGACTGGAAGAAGCCGGACCTTTGCACGGACGTGATTGCTGCATCATCCAAACAGATCAAGAGCATCTCGCTCTATTCCTCGGGTAACAACTCTGTCCTTATGGGATGGGCCAGCTCAGAAGGACTTCTAAATAGCGAGAAGTTCCCGCAGGTAAGATGCCCATGACAATGTTGTTTATAGCGTTCAACTGGTGCCAACACCAGTCTACTAAACGTCTGTCAGCTCCGAGAAGTCCGACTGTTTATACAGCAGGTAAGACTATTTTCCGGTCGTTATTCATATGTGAGTCTTGCATGCTGATCTCCACAGGGCCAAGAGTCGACAAAACGAAGAGAGGACAACATAAGAGCTTTCGAAAACAAGGTTGGCTCGATCAAGATTCAGACAGGCGGCAAGGGTGAGCACGTCAAGGTAGAGCACCGCCTGGACGACGGCAAGGTCAGCTACGCTGCTTATTTTGGCACAAGCGATGTCGCCGCCCACCAGTAAGTCAACGTCTCCTGCGTCTCCTGCGTCGCCCACCCCTCCTCCTTGACACGTGCTGACTGGAATTTGTGTTTGCCAGAGAGATTTCCTGGATCAGTGATCTCGAAAAGTTTGCCATCTTTCTCGCCAGCGAAAAGTTGGTTCGCGACGCGCCCATCAAGATTGCCATCATCGACGATGGAGTCGATACCTCGCTGGACATCTTTACGGGAAAGATTGCGGCCGGGCGGTCGTTCTGCCCATTGGGCGGGTCTGCCGATGTCATGAACGCATATTACGTTCCGTCTGGGCACCACGGCACGATGATGGCAGATCTAATCTGCCGCATCTGTCCCTCTTGCCAGCTGTATGTGGCGCGGCTCGACGAGAGCACCAACCGAAACGACATGAGCCGTCAAATCACGATGAAGTCGGCAACAGAAGTTAGTAACTCTTCCCCCTATAAGCCATCTAGTGGCGGAATTTGAAAACTGACTTATTTTTTTTCTTCTCCTCAAGGCTATCGAGTGGGCCGTCGCCTGCAAAGTCGACATCATCTCCATGAGCTGGACTATCGAAGGGGCCGAGGCATTCCAGGAGAGCAAGGACCTCAGCAGCCTTGAGGCGGCCATCTCCACCGCCGAGACAAACCAGATCCTGATGTTCTGCGCCGCGAGCGACCAAGGCAGCAACGCCACCGAGAACTGCTACCCGGGCAAGTGGAACAAATGCATCAAGGTCGGGGCCGCCACCGCAGTTGGTGACAAGTGCACCTGGGTCCCCAGCGGCCAGTATGAGTACCTGTTTCCCGGCAAGGACATCCCCTTCAAGCTCCGCGTGCCGGGCGGCTTCTCGACCGTGCAGGAATCGGGGAGCTCGCTCGCGACGGCGCTCGCCAGTGGGCTGGCTGGCCTTCTCCTCTGTTGCGACCGGCTGACATGCGAGAAGCCTGAGGCGCCGCTCCAGGGTCGCGTGAAGATGAGTGACGCGTTTCGCAAGTTGGCGCGCGAAAAGAAATCCTTCGTGGAGGCGCACAAGTGGTTTGGCGACAAGTTTTGGCGAAATGTGGCCATGGTCAACAAAGTCAACAGGACCGAGACCAACGGTGTCAATGGCAAGGCTATCACCAAGCCCAAGCCGACGGAGTGGTCCACTGAGGCGAATTGGGCTCTCGTGAACATCATGAAGGAGGTCAAGGTGAGTGTCAGGATTGATTGCATAGTGCAAAGCTAATGACCGTTCTAACACCAATGCCAAGGGTCGAAGGGACCCTTCAGAAATGATGTACAGCGATGGCAGACCTGAGACGATTTCCGTCGGACATAGGTAGGTATTAACAATCCTTGGAAAGTCGTTTTCGTTTGTCCGTGAGAGAAAGGATATGATCATCTTCATCCGTGCTGGGACGGCACCGCACAGACGACTTAGGTCGCTGCCATACAATATAAGCGATGGAAGCGTGGACGCCAACAGGCCGCTTCTACCACGCGGCCATCAGTGTCAATGAGGATAAAAAGCAGCTCTACAGCGCAGACTCAGCTGGGAGCTAGAACCAGGTCGTCTGGAGCTCTCGTTGCGGCGTGGTACTCAAATCAAATACTTGTACTACTGAATTAGAAGCGAAGGAAGAATAACACAGTTCGATTTTGGAGGCGAGCCAAACAATATAAGTTACACAGTACATATATTCACTATGCTGCTCGAAATGATGTACTTCACCATCAAAAGAACAGTACGTACTCAGCATCTGAAAAGACTCCTCTTACGAAAATTTTAGTAACCACATAAGTAACTATATTATGAGTAAACTTTGTTTTTCTTTGGGCCAACATTTGCTAGGATTTTACCTCGAGTAAAGATAACATTTTCTTTTAGTCATAAGAGGCAGTTGATAGCGTGAATAGTATAGCCTTGGAGATACTGCTAAAGCCCAATCGATGCTATTGCATTAAGCTACTTCTCTGAATACTAGAGCTACAAATAAAATGCTCCACATAGATACCTAGGTAGGCAGATAGTGTTTGTGATTTACTTTTTTTTTTTCTCAAAGAATCCTTTCTTTGCTCGAATATAAGACCGAATAATAGAACCAGTCATCGTACCCCTTTTGCAGCCTCATGAGAAATGTGAGCATTCCAAAGCTAATACATCTTGAGTTTATAAGTAAAAGGTCTGGCGCCTTTGAGAAGTAAATATGTACCGTAGATGCGCCGCAGAAGCTAATAGTAAAAGCTTTCTGAAAAGTATAGCTGCCACTACTATCCATAACTTTCAACAAGATTTTTTAATCGCTCTTTGCGCCGGGTTTATTCGGGGAGTTAGTATTGTGGTAATCTTTGGCCTGAAAACTTTACTTGGAATGCCTACCTATATAATACAGACCTAGATAGTTTCTTCACCCAGATCCAAGAAGAAGAAAACATCCAAACGTCCTTTTACGTGTCCGATATATCGCCTCAAGTTGCTTTTTTTTTCTTCTTCCCATTTACTTTGTCTTCACTAGACAGCACAAGTCCAAGTTTACCTCGAATATTCCAAGAGAAATCAAGATGGAGAAACCTTCGGACTGGACTTTTGTTGACACTGTCCCTGCTTTGTCGGCACTTATAGACTCCCTCAAGGGCCTACCAAGGGAACCACCCTCAATATACATTGACCTCGAAGGGGTCAATCTCTCTAGACACGGCACCATCTCCATATTACAGCTCTATGTCCATCCTACGAAAAGGGTTTACCTCGTTGATGTCCTCGTCCTTCAAGAGAAATGTTTTTCAACGCCAGGGACAACAGGCCGCCTTACGCTGAGAGATATCTTGGAGTCAAAGACCAACCCCAAGGTATTTTTTGATGTCCGGAACGATTCAGATGCCCTTTACAGCCACTTCCAAATCAAACTTGCCGGTGTAGTCGACCTTCAGCTCTGGGAGCTGGCCGCTCGGCCCTTTGCTGGAAAGTTTGTCAAGGGACTAGCAAAGTGCATCGAAGACGACGCCCCTCTTTCAGACAGCGAGGTACTCGAGTTCAAGCAGACCAAGGAGAAGGGCAAAATGCTCTTCAGTCCAGAACACGGAGGGAGTTACGAGGTGTTTAATGAACGTCCTCTAAGAGAAGACATCCGGGCTTATTGTGCCCAGGATGTATATTTCCTCCCTGGCTTGCTGGACTGGTATATCAGCAGGAGTGACCCAAGATGGGTGAAGAGAGTGGACGAGGCTTCGCAGCTGAGAGTGGCACTATCCCAGCGGGAGAACTACAAGGGCAGAGGAGGGCATATGACTCTGGCTCCGTCTGACTGGTACTACAAAAGACAAAAGTATGCGTCTTGGCAGTGACGGAGATGTTGGAATCTTTTTGGGTGCTCGTGGGTTGAAAGATTGGGTGATGTCAATGCTCAATTTGATGAGGCTGGCAAAATGTACATACGCAGGTACATGGTAATACGACGACAGTTTGGCTACTTGGTACCATATATAAGTACATAGTGATGAATTGAAATTACAATGATCATTACCCTACGACGCTACTACACAACGGCAACCTAGATGACCCTAGATGACCGACAAAGAGAGAATATGCGTGGTCAATAAAAGAAACAACTCAAATGATATCATATATGAGACATGAATGCTAATCTTTTCACATCGATAAAACGTCCATTGTTGAAAACAACCGCCTACAACCGCTTCATGCAGAACAAGACTCACAGCAATCCATCTACATCGCCCATCTACACTAGATAGGAATCAAATGCTCTTCTCGGGGCAGTTCAAGGATATTATACACCGTCTAGGTTAGACAGCGCACTAGACGCTGCAACGTATACGCCACAGCCAACCCAAGCCCTCTAAACCCCCAAACAAGTGCCCAATCAGATCGACAGCAATTCCCATTATGGGCTGTATCGGAGATGCAAAAAAATGGCGGCTAACTGAGTCAAGTATGGGCGAGCGAGCTCCACATGGGGAGGCGTAACAACTCCCAGCTAAATGAATTGATCGTTAGTAATAGTAGGCCACCCTCACGCCCTCCGGTTCGGCTCCGGATGTGTTAGCAGCCCCAGCAATATATAAAGTAAGGCGGTTGCAACATATCCACTGGCGGAAGAAGAGAGTCACGCGATAGAGACCCTTGGTGATGGATTGATCTGTGTTTCAGTCAGCGGCACTGCTTTTAACCGACCAGAAGATATAAAGAGCAAAAGAAGCAAAGACAAGAAAGCGAACAAGAAAGGAAACAAGAGGAGCATCAAACCGGCTCATCTTCAAAATGTATCTTCGAACTGATCACGCGGAAAAGAGCCTCCCGGTCCTGCGAAAGCTCGTCCGCGAAAACCCCCTCGGCCAGTTCACCACCGTCATCTCCTCGCCAAACTTCCCCCTCATCCAGACCAGCCACATCCCCTTCATCCTGGACCTCGAGGATGAGTCCAGCGAGACAGAGCTCGGCTACCTGAGGGCGCACATGGCCCGCGCAAACCCGCAAGCCAAGGCCATCCTCGAGGAGATCAAGGAGCGCCAGGCCGCCGGCGACAACTCCCGGACGCTGCAGCAAGACGTGCTGGTCATGTTTACCTCTCCAGTCCACCACTATGTCACGCCCAAGTTCTACACCACCACAAAGCCAGCGACGGCAAAAGTCGTGCCCACCTGGAACTACGCCGCCGTGCAGGTCTACGGCAAAGCAACCTTTTTCATAGACTCCAGCGCCGAGGAGACATCGTCGTTCCTCGACAAACAAATCGATGCGCTGTCAAGCTTCAACGAAGAGGTCACGATGGGATACACGGGAGAGGGCGGCAGACCGTCGGCGTGGAAAGTGGCTGATGCGCCGGAGCCATACATCAACATCATGAAGAAGAGCATCATCGGCCTGGAGATCAAGATTGAGCACATGGGGGGCAAGTTCAAGATGAGCCAGGAGCTGGGCGATGGCGACTCTGACGGAGTGATCAAGGGCTTTAATGAGCTGGGAAGTGAGGTTGGAACCAAGATTGCGGGCATCGTTGAGGAGCGACGGGAGATTAAGAGGCAGCAGAAGGCGAGCAAGCAGAGCGAGCAGAAATGATTTTTTGGGAATATACCAAGGACGATAAAAAGGCCTTTTCTCTATCGGACATGCTGTATATAATCTGTTAGAGGCTTGATATACCTACTAGAGTAACGGCCAGCGTTCAATTTCAACAGTCGAACCAAGATGAGGGATAGGAAGAGGACATGAACTGATAGACAGATGTCATTAGCAGAATTAATGATGACGATTTATTTTTTTGGCAAGCAATAATAGCCAATAACCAGATTTCAATACCTTGAAACATCTTCTGATGCAGTATAAGAGCTCAACTCCCAAGACCTCCCGTCTTTCATCCCAAATGACATGTGGCTGCCCCACGCACCGCACCATGCACTGCAACCAGACCCCAGACAGCAGCAGTCCGACCCACTGTATTTTATACATAGAACCTCAGCTCCCAGCTCCAGTCTTCGCATTACAGCTTCACTGCTTCAACTCCATCTTTCGACCAATTCGACCCCGCGACGGCATCTGCCCAGCCAATTAGCCACTACCGGCATACCGCTCACTCCCAAGAATCATCTCCAAGAACAGAAACAATCCCAGCAGCCGAAGAAACAAGACCGGCGGCGCGCAAATCTAAGGCCGCCACCAGAAAATGTCCACCAAGCCCAAGTCAAGATGGGCAAACACCGAAGAAGACGCCGAGCTAGAAGCAAAGCTCAAGCGCGAAAAGGAAGAAAAGCGCCGCAAGAAGGCTGAAAAGGCACAAAAGCTCGAGGAAGAAGAACAGAAAAGGAACGCCGCCTTGGCGGCGGCAGCAGCAGCAGCACAACAAGCCAACAACTCCAATCTCAACAATGACGACAATGTCGACACCGATCCCTCTCGACCCTCCAAACGACGAAAACTCACCCCCGAACCCTCCTCCTCCTCCCCATCTACCACAGCTCCAACAAAGCTCCTCCGCTTCGAACCGCCCTCCAGCAGCAGCTTCGCCCCCAGCCGCAGCGTCGATCACTATGATAAGCTCAACGACATCGAGGAGGGCACATATGGCTTCGTCGCCCGCGCGACGGAGCTCTCCACGGGGCGCGTCGTCGCCATCAAGCGCCTGAAACTCGAGGCTGGCGATCCCAACGGCCTGCCCGTAACAGGGCTCCGTGAGATCCAGATCCTCAAGCGCTGCCAGCATCGCAACGTCGTCAAGCTGGAGGAAGTCGTCGTGGGCAACGACGTTGGCAAGCCAGACAAGTAAGATGAATCAATTCAATATCAAAAAAAAAAAAAAAAGCTCCCTTGAACAAAGAAAGCTAACTCGACTCAATCAGTTCAATCTTCCTCGTCCTCGAATTCGTCGAACACGACGTCAAATCCATCCTCGACGACATGCCCGAACCCTTCCTCTCCTCCGAAGTCAAGCGCCTCCTCCTCCAGCTCGCCTCCGGCGTCGCCTACCTCCACGACAACTACATCCTCCACCGCGACCTCAAGACCTCCAACCTCCTCCTCAACAACCGGGGGCTCCTCAAGATTGCTGACTTTGGCATGGCCCGCTACGTCGGCGAACCGGCCCCCAAACTCACCCAGCTCGTCGTCACCCTGTGGTACCGCTCCCCGGAGCTCCTCCTGGGAACCCGCTCCTACGGCGCCGCCGTCGACATGTGGTCCGTGGGCTGCATCTTTGGCGAGCTCATCGCCCGCGAGCCGCTCCTCCAGGGCTCCAACGAGGTCGACCAGATATCCAAAATCTTTGAGTTGTGCGGCTTCCCCACGGAGGAATCCTGGCCATCCTTCCGCCGCCTGCCCAACGCCCGCTCTCTTCGTCTCCCCAAACAGTCCCCTCTCGCTACGGGCTCCGTCATCCGCGCAAAGTTCCCCAATCTCACTGCCGCCGGCGCCTCGCTACTCAATGCCTTGCTCGCCCTAGATCCGGACAAGCGGCCGTCCGCCAAGGAGATGCTCGAGCATGAGTATTTCCGCCAGGACCCCAAGCCGAAGCCCGAGAGCTTGTTCCCCACGTTCCCCAGCAAAGCCGGCCAAGAGAGGAGACGGCGTCACGAGCCTGATGCTCCTGTCCGCGGGCAGGCTGTGGCTCTTGGTGACGTTGATTTCAGCGGCATCTTTCAGGGGAGGAACAAGGAAGAGAAGGGCGCCGGATTCAGTTTACGGATGGTATGATGTCAAATGCTGCATTATACATGTATATAACGGCCATTTCTTGTTTATAATGTGAATGCTCTTATAATTTGGAGGATAAAAAAGCCATCAACCATACAGATAGATACATGACCCGACACAAGCATGCCATACATAATCAACTTTTATATTGGGGCAGGTCAAACGTTAAAATCTCTCTAGCATGAAAAGGCTCACAGCCCATTAAATGTATATGTCATTAGAAACTTGTAGCTAATTTTTTTTCTTGAGTGGCCCCATCATGGAAAGAGTCGTCCAAAACAGTTTAATACTCCTCCCTTCTTTATCCAAGCAGCGCAAAATGTGTCACGCAAAAACACCAGTTCAAAGAGATGCAAAACGCCTTTGAAATGACCCGCAATTATCGCCTTTAAAATGCCCCATCTCCAAAGCTGTAAAACAAAACAGAAAAATTTCACCGTATACAGAGCATGCAAATCTCATCAAGACGCTTGGCTACATGCAAATGGCCAATCAAAACGACCATGGTAGACCCGCTGCAGGATTTCGATTTATGCGTTGTTGGAAACCGTGCTCTAAATCAGACGAGGCCCGCCCCGGCCACGAACCAAGTAAAGCTGAGCACAGTCACCATACCCATGGTGACGGCAAATCCGAGAACATGGTGATCAAACTTGGCCATGGCGGCGTTGCAAGCGTCGCACGTCCACTGGTCAAAACTTTTGTATGGCTGGGGAGTGTACAGGCCAAAAGTATAGGAAGAGAAGGTGCCCAGATAGCCAGGGTCGGGGATTTGAGTGACTGCGGAATCCGAATCCTTGACGATGAGAGTGTACATGTTATTGGAGAGGGGTTGCTTGACGTCGGTTGCTTGAGCCTCGCTGTTCCAGGTGTAAGCCACGGAAGTTTTGAAGGTCATGTTGGCCGTGAGAGTCCATGTCTCAGAGACAGCCGAGCAGCCAATGAGAACATCAATGGCAGTTGGGGTACCGAGCAGGTTCGTGTAATTCCAGCCCCAGGTGACATAGTCGCCAATTTTGTAGAGGGCAGCACCAGCAGCAAAGACACCAGGTGTCTGCATCACAACGTTTCCTGGGGGGGCTTCGGGATCGAACGTGGTGTGTGTAGGTCCCTTCTTCTTGCTAGTAGTTTTGTGGTCGTTTTTGCTGTCAGTCTTGGAGGAGCCCTTGCTGTCATCAGTTTTCGAGTCCTTGCTGTCGGAAGTCTTGGAGGAGCCTTTGTCTTTTGGGTTGGGGGTTGGCGTTGGCGAGGCCGTGTTGCCTTCATTGCCACCGCCAGTGGGCAGCGCAGTATTGCCCTCTGTAAACTTGGTTAGATGATGCTCCTCAAAAAATACATGTACCAAGGCGTGCGCCTACCTTTGCTATCAGCATTAGCACGAACAACCAGGGCGTCGAGTTCGGGGAGCCAGCCTGGCCACGCTGACACCAGGGGCGCGGCAGAGGAAAGGCACAGGGCCACTCGTAGCAATGTAGCGGTGGGACGCATTCTGTCAAGAATGGCTGTTTACTCCAACAATGAAAATATAATGAAAGCACAAGCAAAAGCAGCGCGCAGCAGCAACACTAGCGTATATAGTTCCAAGTAAACAGAGCCGAGGGGTGCGATTTCCTCTGAGGCTTGAATGATGATGCAATAAAAGATGAATTTAGGCGTGAATAATAATTCGTTTGCTCGCCACAAAAAAAATCGATAACGCAGCGGTTAGACAAGACAATGCCGAGCGCTTCCTCGCGGGTGGAAGGGAGTCCTGACGGGCTGTACAACAAGCGGGTCGGATCGGTGGCCGGTAGACGGGAAAATCAAATGATGAACTGAATGAAGCTGAAGCTGAGGCTGAAGGCGGCGAAGCGAGCGTCAGGCAGTCGCGGGCACGACGACCAGGAGGGCCAGGAAAAGCGAGGGACGATGAAGAAAGACGACGGAGGCTCTGGTGGCGATGAGCTGCAAGAAGGGCAGAAAAAGGGGAGAAGTGCGAGCGAGGAGCGCAGGCCCGAGATTTGTGACTTTGCAATCGTGTACATGGAGCAGGTACCTCGTAGTTGCCGATGCGGGCTGCGGCCAGAAGCCAATGTGCCGCGCTAGGGCCCAAGGCAGCGTAGCGGGCGATGGCTTACAGGGGGTGGTAGGTGGGCTATGCTGGATCGGGGGCTAGCGCAGGCATCTGTTGGTAAAAATAAATAAAAACAACCTGAGAGCCCTGGCCGGAGCCGTACGAGTGTGTGTGTGTGCAGTACACATGTACATGGAGATTTCGCGGAAGAGTACAAGCATGGACAGCCGTGCAGGTCAATCAATAGAGAGCTTGGCTGTCCATTGATTGTGCATGTAATGGTGTGATTTACTCTACAGCGCATACACGTCGACTATGCGCAGTTGGAGCGGCGCTTAGAGTGGGATTAACACAGCTAATGCAGAATGGAAGCTTATAGGTAGGTACTTTAGGAGTAAGCCTAGGGCAGGTACTACTAGGTTTGTGCAGCAGAGAAGCCAAACAGACACAAAGGCAGAGGGACTGAGAACCAGGAAAATAAAAATAAAGAAAGAAATAAAAACAAGTCGAGATAAATTAAAATAAAAATCATTCGTGCATTGCCCAAGATGCTCGAAAGCGTTAACCAAAAGCGCAACCGTGGCTGCAGAAATCCTCTGCTTCGACGGGCTGTGCCTATTTTTACCATGTGAGCCGCCCAGCTCGTGTTTTTCCCATCGACGCTTCGTATTCCCTCCGCTATGGCAGTATGGCGTGCATGCCAAACCCGTCCCCTCTTTACGCTGTCGTCTCCGCCCAGGTATCCCGCGTTATGGCCCTAGCAGGGACCGCACAGCTGGTAATAACAGGGGGTACCTGCGCGCAGTCCGGCCTCTGCTTGCACGCATCGCGCATCACCCCATTACGAGAAAAATCCGTTTTGGTGGCGATGCGGTGGATCGCGGGTGCTTCGCCTCTGTGCGTTCAGCAGTGTCCGGTTCGTATTCCCCTGTGCTGCCCTGATGGCGGTAGTGGTGTCCCGACATGCTGCCACTGGGCTGCAAGTTATTTCTCACCTGTATCGCCAATTTACATCCATACCTCAGTGCCATAAACAGCGGTGGCGCGTCGCAGCCCCACCGCGTCAGATCAACATCAACCCATTGAGTGTGTAGGTGTCTGCTGGTGCTGGAATTGGCTGCATCCCTTGCGTCTTGTCTTGCATCTGCTGATGCACTCAAGCCGCTCCTTTTTTCCATGGCCGCAGCGGAAAGCAGACAGTGCCGAGCGGTTGGGCCCAGTAAGAGTGCATGCAGTAAGCAAGCTTATCTAAGATGTATTTGTAGATGCAACAGGCTAGTTGCATCTTCTCTTTGACAAGATGCTTTGCAGCAGAGGATTGAAGTCATTCGCATGTTTTAGTGTCTCTTCACTGCCAGCTTTTACCCCATTAGTTGAAGTCGACTATTTTACTGCCAAAGACTTTGACCAGCTGCCAAAAGATGAGGAGTAAAAATGGCAACAAGCTGAAGAAAAAGAGGTACATACAAAACACTAGACTATGGCTCGAGGAAGTACTAGTTATCAACTAGATGCGTGTATTTCTAATTTGATTCCTGGTTCGAAGCCATTGCAAAGCCTTCAGATCATCATGTACTTTGGCATGTGCACCATCACCACTGAAGCTTTATCTTATCAGCCAGCAACCTCTAACCAACTCAGGCGTAGCTGTGCTCCAGCGAGGCTTTCAGAGCTCCAAAACGGCGGCAAAATGCAGGTACCTGCCAAATGGCGCTCAGCACATGCCACCTGCATGTACCCACGGCGCCCTCGGCAGAAAAAAAAGCTCCGGTTTTATGTGGTCAAGTCGACGACACTCCAAGCAAGCTTCTGAGAGCTGCCAGCCAAAAGCCATACACTCATTAAAACATTCACAGCTCAATGCAACAGCTCATTCGTTTATATCATTCGCCATCATATGAGCAAATAAGAGGTGTAAAAAAGATATTGCACTCGCCGCAATGAGGCCCATCATCGCCGCCACAGCTTCCCTCTCTAGAGCCGTCTCCTTCGAGAGACAGAGGCTGGCGGGCTCTCTACTACAAGCACCCTTGCGTTTCTCAAGAAAATCAGCCGCCATCTCATCATTATCAACATCGTCTTATCGGAGCTTCTCATTAACTAGCGCTCGCCTCTCGGAAGAGAGACAATGGTCCACTCCATTAGCCAAACAGCTCTTTGAAGCTATATCTGTATGAACCCCACAAACACACTCTTCATATATCTCAACTCCTCAATAATCTTCACCTCTACGCCGTAAATCAATATCCAACGCTCAATTAATAAAACACTGCTAACTACATCTCCCTAGACCACCGGCTCTGTACCCCTAGCCAGCTACATGCGTATGTGCTTAACTGGTGACCTGGGAGGCTACTATACCGGAGCAGTTGGCCAGGACCGTGACCAATTCGGCGCCAAGGGAGATTTCGTCACATCTCCCGAGATTTCCCAAATCTTTGGCGAACTTCTCGGCATCTGGTTCATCGCCGAATGGATCAGCCAGGGCCGTCCCAGCAAGGGCGTCCAGCTCATCGAGGTTGGACCTGGCCGAGGCACCCTCATGGATGACATGCTTCGTGTAAGTGCTCATTCTTCTTCTCCATATACATGTGTATACATGACAACCAACACACTCATCTTTGTAGACCATCCAGCGCTTCCCAGCCATGGCCAACAGCATCGAGAGCGTCTTCATGGTAGAAGCCAGCCGCGAGCTTCGCGAAACGCAAAAGAAGCGCCTCTGTGGTCCTGACGCACCTTCTACCGAATCCAACGCGGGCTGCCATAGCCCCAGCAAGTATGGTGCAACTCCAATCGTCTGGACCGAAACAATCAAGTCTATTCCCATAGGTTCGTGCCATCTTCATCACCCGTTGCCCATTTCCAACCATAATGTAGCTAATCCCCTATAACAGAATCCGACAAGACCCCTTTCATTGTAGCTCACGAATTCTTCGATGCTCTACCCATCCACACTTTCCAATCGGCTCCAGCTCCAGCACCAGCCTCAAAGGCTACCCCATCACCGCCATCATCGTCTTCACCATCACCACCATCCTCATCGCCTTCTTCTCAACCAGACACAACCGCATCAACATTAACACCAACCATGGAATGGCGCGAAATGATGGTATCCATCACACCCCCCGTCTCATCCTCAACCCCCAACACCTCCACCGAACCCCCTCCCGAGTTCCAACTCGTCCTCTCCTCCTCCACCACCCGCCACTCCCGCCTCCTCCCCGAATCATCCCCCCGCTACCGCAAACTCAAGCAGACCCCCGGCGCCGTCATCGAAATCTGTCCAGACGCCTCCCTCTACGCCACAGACTTCGCCTCCCGCATCGGCGGCTCCCCCAAGCACCCGAAGCCAACTCCCAGCGGCGCCGCCCTCATCCTCGACTACGGCACCGCCGACACGGTCCCCGTAAACTCCCTCCGCGGTATTCGCCAACACCGCATGGTCAACCCCTTTGCCGCCCCGGGACTGGTCGATCTCAGCGCCGACGTCGACTTTCATGCCATTGCTGAGGCTGCCACGATTGCCAGCGACGGAATCGAGGTCCACGGTCCAATCACCCAGGCTGACTTCCTTGAGCTGATGGGTATTCGTGAACGCGCAGAGGCTCTCAGCAAAGTACCCGGTATCACCCCATCCAAGGCTAGTGACATTGAGAAGGCGTGGAAGAGATTGGTTGATCGAGGACCTAACGGCATGGGTAAAGTGTATAAAGCACTGGCCATCCTACCTGAGAATGACGGCCGCCGTCGACCAGTTGGATTTGGAGGAGATGTAACGGAAGCTTAGAGCTCGTTGGTCAAGGATCACCAATACAAGTCAAAATTTTATTCAATAGTGTTATATTACTACACCAATATATTACTCGACGGCTATGCTTATCTCTTATGACCTAACAAATATCAAAAGGTTCTTCAACGAGACAAGTTGTTATTCACATACCCGTTATCAACCTCTGCAAATATCTGACCCATTCACTAAAGATCCACTCCTATTAGCCATATTCAATCAATTTTCTCTATTCTACACCGAAAAACAAGAAAGCAATTATGGTACGAAAACCCTATGCATAACTCCTTAGAAGCCAGTTCCGTTCCTGTTCCATTCTACAACCCAACGCGTTTCCAAAAATTCAGCAAGTCTCCTCATCATAGCTTCTTGTGTACAAGCTTAGCATCCTCATCATCATCGCTGTGGCCCTCGCTGTCCGATCCTTTGTCGCCGTCTTCGTCGCCGACTGCGAATATCGTCTCTCCGTCAAGGGACTCTCGTGGGACAGCACGGGCTGTTGATTGTGACTGCGCGCCTGGTGCAGCCCTGCTGCTACTAGCTTGTGCTGGCCCAGCACCGGTCACACCGCTGTCTTGTCCCAGATGAACGGGCTTGCCGATCGCCGCCTCTTCATCGTCGTCCGAGTCGTCAGGCATGCCAATGTCTCCAATTTCAAAGTTTCCATCGTCGTCTTGAGCAATCTCGTCACTCATGGCAAAGCGACGGTTGTTGACTGTTGGTCGCCAGACGTATGCCACCCAGGCGACATCAGCAAAGTACACAATGTTGAGCCAGCCGTCCAAGATGAACCATCTAGTCTTCCAGTGGAAAGGAACGAAATCGGGATCGCTGACCGACGCAAAGGTGAAGCTGTTGAAGAAGAAGAAGCCAAAGATGACCAGAACGCTGATGAGAATAGCCCACCACAGCTTCTTGTACATGGTTTCCTTGACATGCTGCTTTCTCTCCCGCAGGTCTTTGAGGGTCAAGTTTAGGGCGTTAAGCGTCCAAACGTAGAAAGCAGTCAAAGTACCAGCCAGTGGGAGAACAATGAGAAGAACAAAGGGTCCTATTGGACAATTAGTATTCCAAGTAGATGAATTAGGATGAGAAAGACAATTCCCAACTTACCAGCGCTTTCTGGCGATACCAGCAAGCTCGTGACTGCATAGACAATGCCAAAAATGAAATGCGCAGCAGCAAGCCACCTAATGTAGATCATGGTGCGTCCAAGAGTAGGCTTAACAACACCGTATCCCATGCAGACAATGAGAAGCAAAAAGAATGAGAATGAATTTCGAGCTGCGTTTAGAACTGCGATAACGATGAGGTAGACTTTGCTGCCCACGCCGGCAGTCCCATTATGATTCTGGAAATCTAGATATAGTAGTTAGCATGCATATATTTACGGATATCAATATAGCTCCTTACCATAGAATCCCCAGGTCAAAATCATTTCAACTGTCAAGAAGATGAGAATGGCCGTAATGTAATTTTGCACAGCAACTGCAATAAGACGTCGTCAGCAAAATCATAGACCAATTTTTAAAGCCCAAGGCAGCTGATTGGTACTCACGGATATCGTGTCGGTGCTGGAAGTAAAGCATGCCCCAGAAGACGGCTACCAAGGCGTATAAAATGGACATTCCGCCGTAAAAGGGGAGCTTTGGGATCTGGGTTGCTGGCAGCTCTCCATAGGCATTCCGGAACTCGACCACGGCACTGTATTTATCAATGTTGAATCCTTCGGTGAGGACACAGTAGTATCCAGTCTTCTTAACGGCGTAGTTGATGGGAACCGGGTTGTTCAGGTGGACAGCCTTGGTCAAGATGACCTGATTGGACAAGTCGGTCGCATTCTTAGCCAGAACGAATTGTCCCTTATCGGCAGAGTTGCAATATCCGTTTTTGATGGCACCGTCGTCGCAGAGTTGTAGTCGCTAGAAAGCGCTGTCAGTAAATGGCGAAGCCGTGTAGATGTACATGTATGGATATCGCCATGGACTGCCTTACCTGGGCCTGTAGGTCTGGATCCGGGATTCCCACCAAATTGCCATCTCTCCACTCGAATATGACCAGACTGGCGACGGGATCGTCCCCCTGAGGGGCAGTATCGTTCAGAAACTTGACGAGGATAAAGGGATCAACCGGACCACCCCAAGACTTGCGACTGTACATTCCTATTTCAATCGTCAACTCCTTGTGCTTGCAGAGCGAGGACAGCCATCTTGGGTTATGGAAGCATACCGGTACAATACTGGCGAGAGCCTTCTTTTTCGTTCTGCAGAGAGAGGACGCCATTAGCCAATGCAGTGCCCAAGGCTTGGCGCGCGTTCGTTCATTACCATTGGAATCTCCATCGCCTGGGCGGTCCAGAGGGACATGCCCAGGGCGAGAAGCCCGAGAAGAGGCCTCATGCTGGCGGTGGCGCAGACGGTGTGGCGATTGTGTGATAGCAGAGGCCAGCAGCTGCTGCAGAACAAGTGAAGCGGCTCGTCCGGGCGTGAAAGGGGATCGTGGAAAACCTTGGCGGTTTGGGTTTATTCAGCGATTGCGAATTGCGCGGCAGCCAAGCAAAAGGTACAGCTCTTAAACGACCATTTCCCGCACGGCCACAGTATCGGAAAGTCGTTTGCGGTCGGGAATTTTGGTGAATATTTTCGATGTGGCTCCGGAGGGCTGTCAAGAGACAGGAGGACAATTGTGTGTTGCACAAAGACAAGCGCCGTCCTCGTTGATTGCGTTGCCAAGTTATTACAAGGTGGCACAAATTCGACGGAGTCCAGCAAGGCCAGTTTGAGCGGCTCGGGATTGGCGCGCGCACGGTGTACCTGGAGATGCGAGCTTGCCGGGAGGTACGTAAGAGGGAATTACGCAGCCGTCTGCGGCAGCTCTGCTTTCGGCTGGGGTAGCTCGGAATCGCGGTACCGACAATGTACTTCACTGGGAGGGCAGACTGGTACCTGGAAGGGGGTCTTAGTGGCCTGGCGCTAGAGGCGCTGATAACGATAAGGAACGATTGTTTCGAGAGCAAGTCCATCGTCATTCACATGCATGTTATACCATGATCTAACACTCTTCAAACAATCCACCAATTGCATACACACACGCTGCATAGTCTTTCTATTCCTTTGTTTATTTTCCGTGTATAGTGTTTGCGTGTCTATATCAATCGGTCACCATGGGAAAAGGTACCGATAAACTCTATGTAAGCTCTTCTCTTCTCTTCTCTTCCGCCTCAACACCATATACCCATCTCAAAGTCCCATACTGACTCCCATCTCTTCCTCTCCAGATCACCCACTCCGAATGGTCCTCGGCAGACGCCTTCTCCGCCAGCGCCGGCGCCAACGCCTCCCGCTCCAACACCCAGATCCCCTTCCGCCGCCTCCCCTTCAACTTCTGCGCCGCCTCCCTCCAGCCCTTCAAGAACCCAGTCTGCACCCCCGACGGCACAATCTTCGACGTCGAGGTCATCTCCGCCTGGCTCGAGAAGCACCCGAACCAGAACCCCGTCAACTCCCAGCCCCTGCAGAAGAAGGACCTCATCCGCCTCGTCTTCGCGCGCAACGCAGAGGCCGACTCGCTGGGCGCCGGCCTGAGCGACGGTAAAGGCGATCTCGTCGACCCCGTCACCTACAAGGTCTTCACCGACAATACGCACATTGTCGCGATCCGACATGGCAACTACGCCAATGTCTTTGCCTGGGATACCGTCGAGCGCATGAACATCAAGGCCAAGATGTGGCAGGACTTGCTCGACGACCAGCCCTTTACGCGCGCCGACATCATCACCCTCCAGGATCCCCAGAACATGGCGAGCCGAAACCTAGACCAGTTCAAGTACCTGCAAGACGGCGAGCAGGCGCAATTGACAAAGGAACAACAAGAAGAGCGCCAGGCCGGAAACATCAACGCCGGCGCGCTGGGCAGCATGGGAGACAAGGTGCTCAAGGCGAAAGCTGCCGTAGAAAAGGCGCGCAAGGCGAGAGAAGCAGGCGGCGACATCAACAAGAGCTCAGGGGCGCTAGAAAAGTCGAAGCAGGGTGCATCCGCCGTCGTGCGGCAAGCCGCGATACAAGACAAGAAGATTGCAGCCAACGCGGCAGCATACACCACCGGCAAGGCCGCAGCCAGTTTCACCAGCACAGGCCTAACCCCCGAGACGAGCGGCGAGAGAGCGCTCCTAACAGACGAAGAATTCATGCTCAAGCCTAAGCGCGTCAAAGCAAAAGGCTATGCCAGGATAGAGACCAACCTGGGCAACCTCACCATCGAGCTACAGACGGAAACGGCACCCAGGGCAGTATGGAACTTTATCAGACTCGCGCAGACGGGTTACTACAGAGGCGTCGCGTTCCACCGAAACATCCCAAACTTTATGATCCAAGGCGGCGATCCCACGGGCACAGGAAAAGGAGGCTCCAGCATATGGGGCAAGAACTTTAACGACGAGTTCGACGGCCCATTGACACACAATGCGCGCGGCATAGGTACGCTCGAAAACCCTCTTCTTCACCCTTTTCTTCAAAGCCCATAAAACTAACCAGTCAACAAATTCCAGTCTCCATGGCCAACAAAGGCAAAAATACAAACTCGTCCCAATTCTTCATCACCTACAAAGCCACCCCCCACCTCGACCGCAAGCACACAATCTTCGGTCGCATCGAGTCCGGCCTCGACGTCCTCTCCAAGATGGAAGACGTCCCCACCGACGGCTCCAACCGGCCGCTCAACAAAATCGTCATCAAGGACATTGTCGTCTTCGTCGACCCCTTTGAGGAGTTCCAGGCGCAGAAGAATGAAAAGGAGCGTCTCGACCGCCAGCAGGAGGAGATTCAGAGGCTAGGCGGCACAGAGGACGATAAGACGACGTGGACAGGCAAGCGACTCAAGGGCGATGGCACGTTTGACAAGCCCGATGTGAAGCAGAGCATAGGGAAATATCTAGATAAGGAGGCAGTGGGGCAGGCGTCAAATAGCCGTACAAGAGGACGAGATGATGACACAGATGATGTGAGCACGTGGGAGAATCAGCCACGGAAAAAGATGAAATCTGGCGGTGGGTTTGGAAATTTTGACAGCTGGTAGGGTAAATCATCAGTGCGACAGCGACAGCGGGATTTCAATCTATATGGTATATAAGAGATAATGAATATATAATGTAATACAATCTAGACCTAGTATCCAAGTATTAATCTGCCGGCATGAGATGTGAAATAGAATCATAACATTAGAAAAAGGAGAAGCCCATTATAACCATCGCTAAAAAGGAGAGAAGGAAAAAAAAAAAAAAAAGAAAGATTGAAAGAGAAGAAAAGTAGAAGAAAAGTGTTAAGATGAAGGTCCATATCATCATTACCACTCTGATTTTCAGGAAAGAAAAAACTTTTACCAAAGGGTCTAAATATGTGCAATAAAGTCAGATGGCACATCAAGCGAAAAGCGCCAAGTCAAAAAAGAACGTGTCTATACAATGAGAGGCAATGCATCATCAGGCAAGGATGGCAGACGAGTTGTTGGAATGCTAGCCCAAGTCAAGGACTCTTGCCTGTTCTGCATCATCCCCGCGACAACTCGGGCCTGCTCCAAACCCGTCTCGCGATAGATGGACATGAGTCTATCGACGATGTAGGCACTCGTCTCGTGGGTGCAAGACGACGACAGGCCAAGCGTGTACAGTGGCCAGATGATGGTGTTGCTAGCCGTGGCCAGGGTCAAGAATCTCTCCGAGTCGCTTCGGCCATTGCCCAGTTCTGACTGTGTCGGATCCAGCAACGTCGGCCGCGTCGTTACACTCTCCCGCTGCCAGGCGGGGACGGGTGATTTGCTTTCATCTCTTCCAAGAGCTGGTGGCAAGAGAGGCGCTGACACAATAGTCGAGGACTGATTCTGGGCAGTAACGGTAGGCCGAGTTGCCCCTTTATGCTTGTTGTACTTGACATCTCGGGAGCTGACAATGCCAAAGTGCTGAGGAACGCTGCCGACGACAGCGTCGCCGAGCTTGCGCAGCATTTTCATTGCCTTGACCAGGTGCAACTGATGGTGCATTGGAAGAGTCGTAGGATCATCAGTACTGTAGCACAGCTGCTCCAATATTGTCTCCTGGACTAGTATCCTCATGGTTCGTACTGCGTTCCAGGAAGTGGCCTGGGTGAGGCCAGGATAGACGTGACACGTACGGCCCATGATGGCCGGGTTGGATTTGGTAAGGCTGACATTCTGGTAACGCCAGGATGGCGGTAGTCCTGAAATGAGCATTTCAAATTCATCTTCGATTGCAACGAGACTACCGATGATGTCATCCATGCCGGTGATGCGCCTATGCTTGATGTCGTGTCGGATCTGAAGGGCCTTGTACAGGGGATCAATAACACGCCATGCCGGCAGCTTGCTGTCCGCCACGTTTCGCAATTCGTTTCTCAAGTCTACGATGGCTTTTGGCATGGGCAGGCCGCTCTGGATGCAGCTAATGAGCACAGAGTGGCATAGCATGGTGAACATTCTGACGCCGGCCTTTGTGTGAAACTGGTCTTGGCCTCTCAGGGTGGCGAGTGTTGCGGCACCATTGATGTGTTCCTGCCAAGCGTGGAGCGTTTGTGGGGTGCGTCCAGATATGAATTCATATGTGCCGAGAATAAGAACGCCCAACATGGTGCTGTCTTCCACAGCTTCCCTTGGGTCTCGGAGGGCGGCGTTGGCCAGCTGGAGAGCGGCGCCGTAGCTCTGCTGGGCGCGCAACATTGTCTCCCTATCACCAGTGATTTTGGAGAGACCAACCAAGCCAACAGCCGTCATACCGGCAGAGATGAGGGCATCTGCTTTCTTGAGAGGAGGAGCCTGAGGGGGGACTTCGAACCTGCGGGGCCGGCTCATGGTAGGGGGCTTCCAGATGTCGTAGATGAAGTCGTAGTTTTGATAACAGCCAAGATCTGTGGCAACATAGCGAGAGAAGAAGAATGCGGTGCCGCGCTCTTGGAGAGAGATGGATGGTGCATATGGGATATGGACCAGGGCGTCGGCACCAGGACCGTCCAAGTCAAAGTCAAAGTAGTCGTCGTTGTCGTCATAGCTATCGTCGCTACGGCCACGACGAACAATACGTTCATACTCGTACGGATAGGTATGGCTCAACCAGGCATCCTCGTCGGAGCCGTCTTTGTCATATGGGCCAGCCAGGAGGACGGACAGAAGAGGCGACTGTTTGGGGCGACGCTTCAAGGGACCCAGAGCCTCGGACGACGGTCGAGGACTGTCGCGGATGACTAGAGCGCCCGAGGATGGTGATGGCGGGCGTGGTGGCGCGATTTGAGGCGCCGTGCTTAGCCTCGGAGCGGCCCGTCCGCCATGTTTCAGTTTCTTTATGCGCGGCTTGGCCGTGTTGGCCTTTTTGATGACATCGTTGCTTTCATCGCGGAACATGAGATCTACCATGTTGCGGTAGCCGGGACATTCTATGCGGCGCTTGATGCATTGGCCGCATCCCGGTTCTTTCTGGTCGCACTACAGGCGGGAGAGAAAGAGAGGAGACGTAAGTAAGCAATAGCCACAGTGCCTTTTTGCAGTGAGGGTGAGGCTCGATGGGAAACAAGAGGGTAGATGGAGGCTTAGACAGTGCAAAGCAAACCTACTCGGATCTTGCGCTCTCTGCAGTGAGAGCAGCCCTTGGAGGGCTTGCCGCAGTAGACCATGGTGGCGGCAGTGGTTTTCTTAGTCCCTCGGTTTCTCGCTTCTGTCGAGACAGTCGTTGGAGAGGGCTACTACAGGTAGAATGCACCAGCAGCAGTATCAGGACCAGAGTTTATCTACCAGGTGAAGATGAAGGAGGAGAAAAAGCAGCAGGTCCAGATGATAGATGCTGGAGGCCCTGTTTAGCCCTGCCCATGCGTCTCGCTCGCTCTATACAGCAATAAATCGAGGCTGCTGTGTGCCGGGATCAGAACCAAGACCAGGACCAGGATCGGGACCAGAGCCGGGACGCCCAAACTTATGGCCCCTCGTCCTCTCCCCTCCCCCCTCTTTCCGTGTTGCTCATGCACAGACGATGCGGAATCGTCGAGATGGACGCACAAGGTGGGGGTTGCGGCAACGGGCGATTGGATTGGAGTGGCTGGAGGAGCCGAAGTGTGTATGAACTGTACTGTAGCACTACCTGCACATGCAAGTGTTGAGCGTTGGCGGCGCCGTTGGATGCGCAGTGCAGTCAGTCATACAGCATGCTGCGGGTTACTGGACGCCGGCCACGATGGGCGTTTTGTTAGTCTTTGAGCCAAGCCTGTGTGGCAGCCGGATAGTATTTAGTGAAGACTGCAGAGTGGGGGGAGGATGGATGTCGGGGATGGGTTTGGGTTTGGGGCGAGATGGATTCGGCCTGCGCGTGTTTCTAATTTCAAGATAGAGCCGCAGCAGAGATGCGGTGGGGCGGCCCAAGTCAGGCACGCTGGAGGCCTTTAAGCAGGTACTGCAGCGCGCTGCAGACGCCACAGAGGGCGCGGGTACCGTCTTAGCAGCCGCCAGGTACCGCTACAAAGGATGATGGGATTACGAAATCATCCATCCCAAGATGCAACGGCAATGCCTCCCTGACAAGAGCTGCAGCGGTGCATGGGAGGGCGTCGGCGGGAAAGGTGGGCAGCGGCAATATAAGCAATATATTACGGAGTCCTTTGCATGCATGACAGGTCTCAACCACTGCCCGCAGAGGGGCCAGCGTAGTATCAGACGCAACGGTGGCACCGCCGGTACGAGGACAAGTCGAGGCACATGTAGTGCACGGTTTGCAGCCCGGCTTGGCAGAGATGGCGATGGAGGAGCAGTAGGTGTAGGTAGTAGGTATTTGTAATGCACTGGAGCACAGCATCGGTATTTGATATGCGTGCCTAGGCATGTATCTACTGTGCTACCTATTACATGTGAACCTGTGCCGAGGAATATCTGGCTCAATATACATGTACCCAAAATACACCGGGAGGGGGACTCGAAATCACTCGCATCAAGCCGTTGCACTGGAAAAGGCATGGAATCTACGGAAACATGCCAAACTACATGTACCCGGCAGCAGCCCAATCTGCCAGCCAGTCCCGGCCGAGTTGGCCCATCTCCGCTCCTTGTCATCTCATTTAATCGCAAACCAGGGGGACAGGCGACAAGGAGGCCCGCTAGTGGTAGAAACAAGAAACAAGAGGGGAAGAGAACATACATTTGAAGAGTTCCCCGGCGCTTGTTTAGGCTGGTGGACCTGATATGGGTGATGTCGGAGCCGGCCGGCTAGATGGTAATTCAGCGTGTTGCGCATGTGCGACAATTAGGCGTAACGGCCTGGCTCTTGTTTTCTCGCTAATGTTCTTCTTTTTTCCATTGTTTCACAGTGGCAGACAGCGTGTACACACACATGTCCGAAGCCTAAACTCAGGCACTGATAAGCAGGGATGCAGTGGCATGGGGTAGATTTCGGGGGCCGGCTAATTGGGTGAGATGCATCATGCGTGGGAAGGATGAATTGGCAAGGTCTGTCATACCAAAGGAGTGCGATGCCGGTCTTTTCACGTTGTGCTCTGTATTATCTCTTGATATCTGCGCAAAGCTGCTATTGGACCGATTACGGCACAATTGAAGCCGTCTACCAGCATGAAGCAGATACATCAAGTACATCAAGTATTACACAAAGTCCGTGGGAATGCCACGCACATGTAAACAAGGATAAACAAGATACGTCTTTATGCGGACGGGATAAGCTGTCACTAGTAAATCTGAAGGCGATGAACATGTAAGATGCCAAGGATGGAGCCCGTTTCTAGATCTTGGAACGAGAGATCCGCAATCGTATGTTATGTGCATACAATTCTACTATACGTCTATTATAGAGGCAGATGCAATGAGATAATTGTGCTTGATACAGAACATGCCATGCAAACCAATCAACATATATACAAACAAGCAAGATATATACGTGCCAAACCCATATGCAGCAACCAACTACCAACCACCCATCTTATATACAATATATACACACAATCTTCTCCGCCACCGTCAAATACATCAAACACATAACCGTGATACACCATCAAAGCGGCGCCCCAACCCCAATCGTCAACACCTTTGGATTCCCATCACTCAAAAACCCGCTCTGGTCCACTCCCCCCGTCCTCCCAACATCGTCATACGGAAACGCATATCCCCTCCCGCCAACGCTCACCGCGTGGCATATCCGCGAATAGTGGTTCGTCACCGCATTCTGGTAGTACTGGCCAACATCTTCGCCCTCCGGCTGCTGCCCGCCGTTGAGCAGCGTCGACCGGTTAAACGCTGCGGCCAGCCTCGCCCCGACATTCAACTGCTGCGCCGTCACGCTCGCGCCGCCCGCAAAGGGGCCCGAGTCGCACGAGAAGATGTCCACCGCAGCAGGCTTCGCAAAGCTGCCGTAGCCCGAGGGGAAGACCAGGTTCTGGCCCGAAGAATCTGTGCGGCCGACGACGTTGCCCCAGTTGGAAAACTGCGTGTTGACCGTGAGGCCCGTCGTCTGGTACATCTTCCACACGGCATCCACATACGACTGATAGTAGCCGCTGAACAGGCCCGGAAACATGACGCTCCCCGAGTTGGGACTCAGCGCACGCAGATTGCTCCCGCCGCTCTGAATCACCAGCTTGTCCCACCCGGCACCGTCCTTGGCCGCCTGCGCCTTCAACTGCGAGCACACCGAGTCCAGCGCCCCGGCCGGCATGCCAGGCACGCTCGTGACCACGCCCGACGCATTCTCCAGCTTCAGCGACACCGGGATGCTGAAAAAGTCGACATACGACACGTTGACGTACAGCTCCGCCGTGTTGAGCGTAAACTCGCAAAACGCCCACTGGATGTTGTAGTTGGGGTCCGAGGCGTTTGTCGTCGACGGCTCAACCACCGCCGGGCCCGGGTTGAGCAGAAACGTCAGCGGCTTCGCCTGGCTGAACCAGATGCGCGCGCCGGCCAGCTGCGGCACCGTCAACGTGCGGCTCTGGCCCGGCCCGCCCACCGCCACGGCGCAGTTCTGCGACAGCGGCTGCAGCGTGGACGATGGCGACGCCGGGTAGTAGGGCGTGACGCCGTCGGAGCGCAGGAAGAAGACGCCCTGCGCGGCCTGGCCGGTGACAAAGGCGTAGAGCTGCGCCGCCGACGTGTTGTTCTTGACCACGATGCTGAGCGTGCTGGGCGTCATGGTGGTGATTATATGCACAACTCAAAACAAGTGCAAAGTAGATGGTCGAACTGCTGCAAGTGTATCTAGGTGGTTGTTGGAAATTCAATATATACAAGTAAATAATAACTCTCATCAAAAAGGATGAGCAACGCCCGTCCTTTTTATCTGCCTTATCCATCCTGCACTGCCCGCCACCATGACGATCTTCATGGTCATATCATTACGTCCAACTACACACGATTCGCTGAGAATCAGTGCTAGCTAATCCTTCCTTTTGCCTGCCAGCCTCTCATGATGGAATTTCTAAAACACGCAGTCATTTTGTCTTTTGCCCAAGCTTTGGCTGATGTTCTACACGGGATCGCAGCCATACAGGGTTAAGCTTTGGTGCGGTTACATTCCAGCCTTGAGACAAACACGCTCGATACATCAGATGCTCGACGAGGGTCACAGCCAATTGCATAGCATCTACAGTATATCAATTCATCTACGCCCACTCAAATCATATTATTCATATTAATCATATTAATCATACTAATCCTTCGTCTCAGCACCTCCCCAAAGCAGCCAGCCATGTCCTGAGCCCTGAAGCCCCATCAGATCCAGCTGCTCGGTGTCTTGCGGGGCGAATGACCGCATCGTGCATCAGATGATGCGCTGACCAACGCCAACCAACACTCACTTGACGACGTCTGATGTCTACATGCCATGGCCATTTTACATAATCAATAACAAAGGGAGAGCCAGCATCACTACAATCAACATGGCCAAAATCACATCACTGCGTCTTCGTCATGTAAACTACATGTACATGTAACAAGAGCATCCTTTTTCAGTATAGAATTTCAGGTCATTAGCATCAGTCGTGGTTATGTACACATGCTCCCTCCCTCTTCAACTCAGGTGCCAATAAAAGCAACGTCTTTCCACCCTCAACTCCAAGAAAACACTCATGTCATGGACTCATTATAGCATTACACTGTACGTCATAAAACAAAAAAAGTAAACGCGCTTTCACACTCATTCTGCCCTTTATAGGCAGGTTAATACTAGTACCACCAGCAACGCGCTCATAGTGGTCGCCCACGTGCTGCCCAGACGAACTGCACTGTTCCTGTCATCGTTTGGATCGCTGGTGTTGAAAAAGGTGCCGCCCGTGCTGGCATTTGCTGCCGTTACATCGGGAACCACACACACCGTCTCGTTGCTGCCCTTTGAAAGCGCCTTTTGGCAGCTGGTATTCCAGCTCGACTGGACATCCGAATCAGACGAGTTGAAGTAGGCCTTGATATAGCTAACAGTCATGGTAGCGTCTTCCTCCGGTGGGCCTCCGGACCACAACGGGTTCCCGTTGCTCCAGTGTTGCAGAATGAGATGTCCAGGACTAGTGGGCACCGAGCCTCCACTCATCTCGGCGAGCAGCATGCTGTCAGCGTAGAAGAGGACTCGATCTTGCAAGTAGTCGAAGCGATACTCGTGGAATCCGGCAGTGGGGTCAAAGGTAAGATTCACCACCTTGAAGGTGCCCGTCTTGGACGCATCAAAGCCAGCCTGCAGCGATGCTTCCGACTGTATCACGAGGTTGACGGGATATATCTTATTCTTTGGGTCAAACTCTCGAGATAGAAACTCCATGTCAATCTCCTGGGTGTCATTGAAGTACTGGCTGGGTATTAGTCAACCTCGTAATATCATGCCAAAAGAACGGGAACAGTGATTAAGACCACATTCATACCCAGAAGAAGGCTGCGCAAGTGCCATTCACAGGAGTCAGCTTCATGCCAGCGCGATATGAGCCGAATACCATGTCTTTTCGAGCCGAGTCCAGCTCTGCCACTGGGACGGAATCGTTGGCAAGGGTGCTGCTAACAACCAGCGCGATCCCATCGCTCCCAGAATTCGAATAAGATCCAGTGCTGGTCACAGAATCCTCATCGCTATTTGAAGGAAGGCTATACACATTTTTAACAGCAAACGCCTTGCCGTACTCGCCCCGCCCAGCTCGAGCCGAAACGTTGTACTGCTGCCGCCTCCAAGTGCTGTCCAGAGAAACGTTTTTGACTTCGAAAAACTTGCTCTCCAGCATATTAGTGAAGAACAACTGGCTGGGCACCGATGAGTTCCTGGCCTGCTTCTGCGTCAAAGCACTGTGCGTGACAAAGCCGCATTCACAGTCTGCCGCCGCCAAATTCGGCAGAAGCGCCAGCAGCAATATGCCGATCAGTTGGCCGAGGCCGCGAGGGGGAGCCATGACTGGTGTCTTGCTTTTCGATGCAAGACGGCGATTTGGAGCAGAGCAAAGCAGAGCAAAGCAAAATGATAATGGTAAGCAAAGCAAAGCAAAGCAAAGCAAAGAGATTGCAAAGACGGAAGTAGAAGAAGAAGAAGAGTGAAGCAATGAGAAGAAGAAGAGAAGAAAACAGACCAAATCAAGTTACAGCAATGGTGGGTATGATGGGCAGCAAAACTAGCAGGAGAAGGCGGCGACCTTTTGGCGCATCCCGGCGACTAATGCAGAGGCAGAGGCAGAGGCAGATGCAGATGCAGATACGAAGTCAGGCACGAGACACGTTTGGCTGCAAAGTGAATGAGCGCGGGTGAAACGCTCTTGGCCTCGTCTGTCCTTTGCGTCCAAGGGCACGACAGTCTCTGTCACGCACGGTCCTACCCCAGGCCTGGGTGGTTGGATGGTTCATGTTGGCTGCTCTCTCTCTCTCTCTCTCTCTCTCTCCCTTGCATTTGTATTTTTTCCATCGCCAATCCATTGTAAAAGAGAGAGACACATTGTGTCGTCACTCATACTGTATAGGACGCCGTGTTATCTCCTCCCTCTTTCTCTCTCTTTCGCCCCAACCCAACCCTAGTATGCTGACCTGTGGGCTTTGGCACTATGTATATCACAGCTATTATTGGGTGCAGCTGTCATTCTGTATCATCCAGGCTAGCTCCACGGCACTGGGACTCCCGTAAAAAACCCCGACCTTCCACATTCATCCATGGCTTCTCCATCTAAGAAGCCTACTATATTTTGTCGCCTTCCACGCATGGACACGGCATCATGGCAACAAATACTAGTGGTATATAGGCTGGAGCACAAACAGCGCATCTTCCAGTTGCTGCACAGCCACCGTTGCTGTAGTATTACCCTCTGTGCCGTGTCTACTTGTGGTTCCG
Organism: Trichoderma hamatum GD12; assembly: GCA_000331835.2. Taxonomy (NCBI): domain Eukaryota; kingdom Fungi; phylum Ascomycota; class Sordariomycetes; order Hypocreales; family Hypocreaceae; genus Trichoderma; species Trichoderma hamatum. The sequence goes on along the minus strand of ANCB02000360.1, from coordinate 14,685 downwards.
CTTATACACCGTCATCCACATCTCAAGTGCTAGGAACAAATACTAGTAGTCTTAGCAGGCGGTTTAACCCGCAGTGGGAAATTCCTAATTGGAGAAACGTCGGCACTCAATTTTCGCTTACCTAGGTAAGGACTTTGAATCACAAGGCACAGGTAGATATATCTTTTGTTTTATATGCTGTCTGGATCCGCACACGTTTTAGTGGTAGCCGGGTGTTACTCCAGAGGTTATGATAGAGTGAGTATAGGCTACGCAGCCGGTTATCTTCCAGACATAGGTTAGTACCTACTGTAGATAGATACATTCGACATAATAGTTTCGAAAGTGAGATTCATATCATATGAGTACTTGCTATAATATTCGGGCAATCTCGAGTGAAATAAAATCTATCGTCGTAGTAAATCAACTTTATCTATTGAATATGCGTCGGGCTATTGAAATGTTGCAATCTAGCCAAATTTGCCCAGTATCTGTATCTTATGATTAAACCATCTGTTGAGCAGCACATTGAACAACAGTACATCGAGCCATAAAGAAATCAAGTACAGAGTTAAATGCGATCATCATTGCAGATTACTCGCCTCCTGCCGCATTACCAATCTCGGTAGGCTGGTTCAAATGGAGAAGGCACTTAACAACCCATTCACTTTCTATAAGAGACGATACAGCGGAATTCGCTTCTCATGAAACCTTCGGTTCCACAGGGAAACAACTTCGCGGCCGAACTTGGACAAGCCCAATTACGACATAACTTAACAATGTTTTGATGATGCTTTCCGTTACCTTAAACTGGCCAAATTATATTATCAACGCTTGCCTGCGATTGCCCTGTTTGCGTAGCTTACGCCTACAGCAGATAGGAATAGGGAGCTTGATTTACAGAATGGAGATCCAGTACGCCACCCACCACAACAGCAACAGCGGCTTACCAGCGTCTTCGTCTTCTTCCTCAGGCGAGCTGTCGGGCATCTACTTTAGCATCCTCAATATCTACACCACCCTCCCGCAGTTCATCAGCACCTTCATCTCCACCATTATGTTCGCCATCATAGAGCACTAGTCTCACTCTCTCACAGTGTATAAATGCAGTATTAATAGATTATAATATAAAGTACTAATATATCCAACTCTCCAAATCTTTATTACTATGCAATACTAACTTATATGTCTTTTAAAACTATGGAACTTCTAAACCAGCGCGTCCGAATAAAAAGATAAAGCTTCCTCCTAAACCCAGGCAAAACACCGCATAATACGTGACCAGTCTCCCTATAAGCGCCATAATTGACAAAATTCACAGCCTCTTCTCCGGCAGAGCTGGTGTTATCGCCGAGGAGATCGACAGCGACGCACCACGAACCAAAATGTACACCGACTCTGAGGGCAACTTCAGGGGTGATGTGCTCATCGTCTTCAAGCCCTAGAGCGTGGACATGGCTGTCATGCTGCTAGACGACACCGTCTTCAAATACTTACCTGGAGTCATCGCCGAGGAGATTGACAGCGGCGCGCCACGAATCAAAATATACACCGACTCCGAGGGCAACTTCAAGGGCGATGCGCTCATCGTCTTCAAGCCCCAGAGCGTGGACATGGCCATCATGCTGCTAGACGACGACACCGTCTTCAGATATTTACCCGGTGGGACGACGGAGGGCCGGATACGTGTCCAGATAGCTCCAATAAGTTTCTTCTTGTTAATTTATGGAATACCAGTCTATTAACCCTGCATGACAAAATCAAGCCTGGAATATTGAACCTCGGACAATCAACAGCATTTGTGTCCACCTACTCCCTATATTACTCTTGTCTTCCTAATGTGTTCGCGCTGATATAGGAGCTCCAGCACCTCATCTATGCTGCGTCCGGGTATTTGAAAGTTTAAAGTGTAGACAATCTTTGTTGAAGTTCTTATAATGGTGATTAACATAGTGTGCTTCTTTCTGTACACTCATTTCCCAACTATGATCTAGGCACCTTTTTATGAACCCTTTGTATCTTAAAGTAGTAAAAAGAAGAAAAGAAAAGAACCAGTCGCTGATTGTGCTCTTATATCTTTGTTTTTTCCCTTTTAATAGAATAATTCTATTATTAATTAACCCCAATGGTATATAAATTCGCAGCTCCCATGCCGCACACATTTAATGATCGACTCCGTCGGCTAACTACCTTCTTCTATGACAGTCCACTTCTTCTGGTCGCACATCGCTCTTGTTCTATGACAGTCCATTTCTTTAGATCGGCATTGAATTCAAACTCGGTACTGTCGTCGTGGACAGCGATGGACCTATCATTAATGTAAGCCGTAGGGAAAGTTGATTTGAAGGCTAGATTAAGTAACCACAGCTCGAAATATCATTAAACAGCACTTGTAGCCTCAGTTCTTCGAAGGTATTATCACAGGCCATAATTGGTGGTAAAATAACGCCCCCAGCTCTCTAATTTTGATCATGGAGTCTTTGAAGACCTCCACGTAGACCTCAGCTCTGCCATAGCGCTTAAACATCATCATCGGTCAATGGATTAAGAACAGATACTACACAGTGGGCACTTGCCCGTTTGCTTGCCTGAGCAACATTAGAGAGGAGAAGTTAACAAATTTATAGACCCAAGCGGTGCCCTACGTACACCTTTCCGCCTAGATATTAGAGTTCAATGAGGGGAAAGCTCAACAAAAAAGTCTGTAACCAACACTATCTACCTCATCAACATTATATAACGCGCCGACATAGTGTAGAGTATATAAGCCAGTCCACGTAACATACCACCGGAGTTAGGCCGCAATATTTCGAGGCTATCTCAAACGATGAGAGAGGTATCGCTCAGAATTTCTCCCAAATATTGATAGTACTTGGCGGAACTAATAAATTATAAAACGTTATTACATGCCCACTGCATGACCCGGGAGTCTCTCAAACTTTCCAGATAATAGGCTCTGGCTACATTTAGGCTCAGATTTCGAACTATATTATGTCCAAATTAGAAAATAAAACTGCCGCTCATGTTGACATTCTTTCATAAGCTCGAGACCATGGACTAGCAGTCAGAGTATCACTTCATGTAAGTACTTCTAGCAATATTCACCGGAATCACTATGGCTTAATTATATCTTACACATCTTTCCCAGCTATGCCATCTCAAACCACATTACCCACCACTGGATCATCATCAAACCACGCCTGGATAGCCGGAGCTGTCATCGGCCCCATTGCCGGCCTCGCCATCATATTCGGCGTCTTATTCTTCTTTTGGAAACGCCAAAAACGGGTGAAGCAGATCGAATATAATTCAACTGATGGAAAGGCACAGCTCGAGTCTGATATAAATGGTATTTATGAGCTGGATTCGACTCCAATACGAGGTGAAATGCCTGCAAACGAGGCGCCTGCAAACGAAGCCGCCGCGAATGAAGCGCCTGCAACTGAGGTGCCCGCAGTGGAGTTACACGCAAGGCATAAGGTGTAAGTTGGACAGATAATGGATGCATACAATCCGGATTTACTACCATCTTTCTACATATTCAACTTTTTATTGTAATACAACTTTGTAACATAGCATATATATACCCACATTTAGGAGAGAAACGTACAAGAGAGAGAGCAGTAACACAACGATAAAAGTATCAATTCAGCCTAGTAGCAATAACTCCCACCCCAGCCTAAATCCCTTCTCCAAAAATACCCGATATGAGCGCCAAAAAAGCGTTCGGTATCACTACTCCTACTCCAAATACCACCCTCCCTCCCCCTTCTCCGCAGCCTATTCTCCTCACCGGATGTGACCTACCAAATGAGATCATCCAGGGCTATGGGGAGGGGTGTAACATGGGCACAAGCAAAACCCAATGGCTAAATAGTTGCACTACTTATTATTCTCCCTGCAGAAAAAAAGAAAGCGATATGCATGGCCCGCTCCTGTGAAACCGTCATTCAATTGCTTTCAGCCAGTCCCATTGAGCTTCTTCAAGACAACACGGCATTTTAGTGTAACCTCCATGTAATATATAATACTATCCTTTACGTACATGCATAGCAACAGGTCTTTATCCGACATCATTCGCTATCCGTCGTGCATAGCTCTTACGCTTACGTGGCAGCATCATTTACCAGTTAATCACATACAAGGCACATGGTTCCATTCTTTGACAGAGACACAAATTAATCGAATTGTAGTACTAGAATATCTATACACACAGAAGTGGAACAGGCTCTCTCATCCACACAAGCAAGGCAGCCTCTTAACGGGCTTCCATGCCTGTGGGCGAGTTGCTCTGATGCCGTCGCATCCCTTCATAGCATATCCAAGACAAATAGAAAAAAAACCGTGACAGAATAATGAAAATAGCACACAAGACACACAAACACACAAGTTTTCAAGGAAAGAAGAAGAGTAGAGAAGGAGAAGAAAAAGTATAAGAGAAGAAAAGTAAAGAGGTTCAATGAAGAATAGCAATCTGTATATCGAACAAGGTATCTGGAGAATTTGGAAAAGCCAATGATAAATCAGACTTGCAATGCCAATAAAAAGTGACAGCAAACAGTTAAAACTGAAGATCAGAAACAGAAACAGAAAACAGCCGCTGCAAAGAAAGAATTACGAAGATAAAAGAAAATAAGGCAGCAAAAGGCCATTAAAAAGAAGAAAAGAAAGGGAAAATGCGAAAAAGGCGGCATCACCATCATGGACCTGCCAATCAACCTGCCCTCGCAGTTCATTAACTTGCGCTGGCGCTGTGTCGAGATCCAAAGATCCAAAATATCCCTTTTCGGGTCCCGAAATCATGCGAAACGTCCGATCCCTTTATACCGCCGTGATTTCCTGCGTCACCGCCTCTCCAAAAAAAAAAAAAAATTATTTCCCCAGTGATCCTTTCAATCAACCCATGCAGAATAATCGAGCAAATGCAAATCAAAAGCAAGCAAGCCAAAGGCTAAAAGAGCAACAACAACAACACATACAAGACACACGATCACCTGCTCTGTCTCAGGAGTCGTCAAGGAAAAAACATGAGAAACCGTAAAGAAAAGGGGAAAAGGAAAAGGTACTTTCCCAGCATTAAGCCTTACTCCATTCCAAAAACCACAACGCGCCAGTTGAAAGCAAAATTGATGAACCAATGAATAGGAAATAAGGAGATGAGCCATAACAATCGAGTTGTGCGTTAGGAAATAAAAACCGGCGCGTGTTGAGCGCTCCCTTAATAGAGATAAAGGAAGGAAAATTTGTCGAAAAAAAAAAAGTCGTTTCGTCATCGCAAATGTAATTAATACACGCTGTCCTCGTCCGCTCCCTGAGAGGTCATCGAAGGGGTCGATACATTAGAGGAAGCTTCGTCGCCCACATAGCCGATCAAGGCTTCTGAGTGCAGTTTGCATGATTCGCCCATGAGACGTGTGATTCCCCAAACAACAACTTCGTCCAGCATTGAGCCCCAAAGGCGCGCAACCACGGAGCTCAAGTTGGCAATGATGTTCTCGTCAAAGTCCTTGACGAACAGCTGGCGGACCTTGTAGTACATGGCAACCTCCTCTTGCGTTGCTGGCTCCTCGTCGTGTTCCAGACGGTACAGCCATAGCGTGAGGATGATGATGAGATCCAGGCCGCACAGCGGGTGCTCGACACTCCAGTTGGTCGATGAGGTACGTGCCACCCAGCGGACGCCTTGAACCACGGCCGTCTCCAGACAGTTGTAACACTCCTCAATCACTTTAATCATCTCGCTTGAACGCTTGACACGATCCCGAGCGTGCGACATGGCGGCGGCAACCTCATAGGGCTCATGGTATCGCAGGGCCTCCTGCACGGTCTTGAGATCGACCTCGAGGCGGGCACGAGCGTTACGGTACATGGCGCGGGCATTGAAGATGAGGGGATGGCCCTTGTGGGGAGCACTAAGGGGCACTGCGGCAGATTCCGGCTCGCACAAGTCCAGGGACTTCTCCCACGTCTCGAGCGCAAGTCTAAGTTTGTACTCGGTCACGACATCTTGCAAGGCCTCAGGGCTACGTTTGTGATACCATACTTCGAGGAAAAGGGCATTGATCATGACACGGGTAGAGAAGGCGCTGTACTTAATGGCTTCCCCCTGGAAGAGATTGTCATGGGCTTCCATGAAGATGACAGCAGGCGACTTTTCGAGTTGCTCCGCCCACGCAGCCTCATCGGCGACCTGCATATTCCACATGGCTTCCGTGGAAGGGAGCTGCAGGTCTTCAAACTCGTTGAAGCCGATGGCCGGGGTGTGGTTGAACGTCAAGGTGAGCAGGCCAAAGAAGATGTACACTGCGTAGTAGGTACGACGGCAGCCTTCATCCTCCACCCACTCAGCACGAGAAGGCTTGGCCGTGCCCCTGGCCTCCTGACGTAGCTTGAGCTCGTAGCGGTTTCCTGCCACCATGTTGGCGAGGAGACTCTTGATGGAACAGGCCCACTCCAAGCCCTTGGGGTCGCCGCTCCAGCTGGCAAAGATCATGTTGAGAAGCGAGCTCTGCATGGTCCACAGGGGGCACTTGCGGGAGCTAAAGTTCTCCTTGTTCTGCAGGAACCCGTTGACGAGAACCTTGGAGCCAATGTGAAGCATGTAGGCTTGGTCCTGGTCAAAGGCATAGAGAGCACCGATACTCAGGACGGCCAGGAGCAGCGGTGGCGACACCTGGGACGGGATGAATGAGGCAGGGTGCAGGAAAGGCAGATGGTGGTGGAACAGCCCAAAGTAGGTGGACAGGTAGCGGTTCAGAGAACCCAAGCCGGGAAGACGAAAGCTATCTGGAATGGCGTGCTCTCGATCAGCGTTGCGGATGTTATCCAGGATGGCGTTTCGCTCATCGTCACCCGATACCTGAGGAGCCCTGAAACCGGCTTGTTGCGAGTCGATTCCTGAAGGGCTTTGAGGAGCCGGAATCTCCGGGCCAGAGGCAGGAAGAGAGCTGATCATGGACTGGAGAGCGGGCACAAGACCATTGACATTCCGATTGCCAAAGGGCGGCAGCTGGTGCTGAAGTCTGTTTCCGCTGGCAAACGGCTGTGACGATTCGTAAGAACCAGAAGCGCTGGAAGTGATGGAGTGCGGCTTGGGGTCCGCCATGAAGTTGTCCCACTGGACCTGCGGAAGAGCGATGGCACCGGACGGGTATGTGACGGCGGGCTCCAGGGCACCAGAGCTTCTGGGCGAAAAGGCCATGGATGCGCCATCGTCGTAGGATTCATCTCCGCGCATAGTGGCCTCGCGGCGCAGGTCGGCAACCAGCATGGCAGCGGCTTCGACATCAAAAATGCCGTCGCCACCGGCTTCCATCTGCTCAAGCGTGGAGGGATCCAAGGCGATTGAGGACTTTGCGGGCCCGCCGACAGCTCGTGTCTTGGGTCCAGAACGACGCTTGCCGTCGCTGTGAAGGGGGACGCCGCCATCTTTGGCGTGGACTGTGCGGTCATGTCTGAGAAGAAGATCACGGCGCACAAAGGTGCTTCTGCACTTCATACACTTGAAAGGACGCTCCTTTGTGTCTAGAAAGAGATGAAAGAGTTAGCATGGTTCGTGGCGAGCAAAGGAGAGATGAGAAAAAAAAATTTGTGCTGGTTTCCCAGGGAGGGTTTCACATACGAGATCGCTCGTGTCGGCTTCGGTGCTCGCTTCGGCTGAAGGCTCTGTTGCAGAACTGGCATTTGTATTTGCGTTCTGGTGCGAGAGTCGCCTTCCGCGAGGACGGGGTCGAGGCCGCTGGGGGCGGGAGAACTGCGACGCTTGCGCCGGGCATGTTGGCCGAGTCGCGTGTGTGGTGTTTGATGTGGTGGTGATGGCGATGGGGGTCTGACGACGCTGACGCTGACGCGACGCTGGCGGCTCAGCCGGCTGGTGCGGACGTTACGATGGTTGAATATCGTACTCTTGGGTGTTTGCGAATTCTCTCGCTCTCGCTCTCGACTCCTAGCTCCTCGCTCGCACGCGCGCCCGTGGGGTTTAAAGTGTGACAGCGGAGGCTTCGATGTTGATGCTGGTCATTGGAAAATATGGTATGCTGGTCATGGAATGGTTCTGGAAAAGGGTGGGATGGTCAGGACTGAGGCTCGATGGACGGCCTCGCGGCAGAGTGCTGGAATCTGTGATGCAGTGCGTGGGCGCAAAACGAGGAATTGTGGTGGCAGATGGAGAGGGGAGAAAACGGGTTTAGAGAGGGAGAAGCCGCAGTAAATGAAGGAAGACGGGCGAGAGGGGGGGAGGGGAAAGAATTCAATTCGGGGGAGGCGGACAGAAGCCACTTTGGGGGGTAAGAATTTTGGGAGGGGTGGGTGCGCAGAAGGAGGGGGGAAACAGAGAAAAAAAAAAAACAGAGGGCAGAGGCCGCTGAGCGACGGTGGGACGGAGGGATCGATGGAGGGGGAGGGAGAAGAGGGGGAGCAGAACAGCGCTGTCTGTCTCATCATGCGCACCCGTCCAGCGCTGCGGTACGGCGCAGTACAGGCGCTGGACGGGGCGGCGGACGGGGCCTTGTACAGCGACCTCCAGGGCGTCGGGCGCACGTCGCCTTGTACTGCCGCGGCGCGAGTGGCCGGCGAGGTACAAGCGAGGAGCCATGTCGAGCCCACCCACCTCTCAAACGCGACACAGCGCTGTGCTGGCCACCGGCGCTACCAAGTGCCTCCAGCGGGGGTCCCGTCAGCGGAAGAGGGGCCCAAGCTCGGCCCCTCCAACAACTGACACTGGTGCTGGCAGTGGCGCCGGTGCTGGAGCTGTAGGGGGAGGGGCGCAAGGGCGGTACCTCGCGGTACGCAACTGGCTGCGCGGTGCAGGCCTGCGCCAGGTACCGGTACCTGATGGCGGGCAGCGCTGGCCGGGTGCTGGTAAGCCTGCCCCGCCATTGGCCCGCCGTGGCTCGCAGCTGTCGCGGCTCGAGGCTCTGGTTGCCGGAGTCACACGCTTGGCCTTGGCCACGATAGCTCCAAGCACTAGCACGCAACAGACACCACCAGCTAGAGCTAGCGACTCGATTCGATGCCGGGTGCTATTTCGCTGTCCGAGCCTGCAAACGCGAAACCTGCTGCTGCTACAGTACTAGTACGAGTAGGTATCATATGCTGCATGTGGGAATGCGCAGCGTGTGGCGGCGCAACTGATGAGTACAGTACCTGTGCCGGCACCACCACCGCAGACTACTGACGCCTGGAATTAGGGGAGTGTCTGCTAAGCCCGCGCTGATACGACGACTGTTGGGTCATCGTCTGTCTGGCCGCAGGCTGACTTGGCTCTGCTACCTACATCGATACGTTGAGCTTATACTGTACAGTACTCACGCATCCTCGTTCGTGCCATTAGTAAGTCGACGGAACATCCTCCGGCACTTGGCCGGTCGATCAGGTCACGGGTCAGGTCAGCAAGGTCCCGAATTGCAAGGGAATATACTCTGGACTGGGTAGCAGGTGAGAAAAATCGAGACAGAAAAGAAACAAAGGCAGCCAGGGACATGAGCCGGCAGCAGCAGCAGCATTAGTAGACAAAGAGACGCTGCCGTGGCGCCATCACTCTAAAGCGGCACTGCAACGCCCTGGCCCGGATGGTCCCCGTGCGCAAAAGGAACAGGAAAAAGAAAGGAAAATTGCCTGCTAATAAGCACGCCTGAGTCGCGCGGGATTAGCAAGGGAGGCAGTCAGGCACACCCGGCGCCATGCCTCTTCTTGAAAGTGTACGTATCTTTGTACTGTACGAAGCACATGTACCGCAATATACTACTAGTAGTACCTACTTGGAGCACAGTTGGAAGGTGCAGGTGCAAGTCAATGACCGCGAGGCCTGCTGCCCTTCCGCCAACTTTTTTTTTTCTCTTTCTTTTCAAGCTTGGTTTATTGAGAATTCTTATTTTTTTTATGGTTTCTTTTTCGACTCATGTAGCGTCTCGTCGAATCATGTTCACCAAACGCCTCACATCTCCTCTTCTGTCTTTTCTTTTTCTCTTCTATAGCCCTTACTGCATCATCATGATCGGCCATTTGATGCTTACAGGTACCTGGACTTCTAATTCTAGCAGGCCTGCTGGCTTAGTATAGTAGCCCACCCCACCATCGGGTCTTTGACGACAGTCGGTCAGCACACACCTGCGTCTCTGGATGCGCCGCTCTCTGCGCTCTCCAGTGGTATTGGGCACGATGTGCTGTCCTTTGTTGCGCCGTGCTACGTGAACGCATCACGGGAACAGCCCTTTTATGCCTATGGTTCTTTTGCTTGGCCAGGGGCGTTTGCTGGTCGCTGGCTTCAACGAAAGTCCCCCACTCGCTCACTCGCACTCGCTTCATCTCCCACTTCGCCGGCTCCCCTCGCTCAGAGCCAGTGTCGATGGAAACGCCATGGACAGATGGCGGGGGTACTTGTCTGTCCGTCTTGCTCGCAGAAGGCTGCTGGCATCCCGTGCAATGTCGCCGCCAATGCTACCCTCTGCTTATCGCCTGTAAGTATGTAAGCTGGATCGGGCATTCTAGGGATCGGTCACTGCCGCCGGGACGACAAGCCAGGTCTCGAAGAATGCCAAATATGGCTTGGGAGCGCTTGCTAAGCTTGCACTCTGTGAGGTGGATTAAAGCCAGCTGCCCACTTCTTCCAGTGTCTTTCCCAAGACGAGTTGGTACTGTTTGCTCCTTATATTTGGCCCCTGCCCTCTGTCTTCCATCTCTTATAAGTGCTACCTACTCCGTACTGCTGTTCACGATACTACACTCCTGGCGCATCTGGAGATTTATCAAGATCCGGCGCACGCCATGGCCCATCCGCGGCGAAAACCACAAGAAATCGAAGCGCCGCTGCTCTTGTTACAATGAGCACCTTGTCTCCGTGATCCCGCTTCCAGAGGATTGGAGCTGGCTCATTACAACACGAGGGGCCAGTCGCCCTGCATTGTTGGAGATCCACACCAACCCACCACGGACGCCATGTCCGAACTTAGGAGCTGAATACGGACTGCCAGGTTACAGGGCCGCGTCTGGAGCATAGCTAACTTCCATCTTGGTTATCCTCAATATATTGCACTGTATTAGCGGCTGCACACCGCCTATTGAACACACTCTTGCAGCAGTTGTAGCAGCTTGCCGCCCTGAGCAGCAGTCTATCGTTATCAATCTCGGTACACACTCATCTCTACACATACCTGGCTCTAAATAAAGATGATACCTACTCTTGGTATTCCTGTTCTATCAGAATGCTGCACCGCTGACTCGTGGTCAACAGGAAAAAAGAGCAAATCTCACAAATCGCCTTCTAGAAGCGCCTAACTCAAGCACGCGGGTACTTACATACAGCAACATGCCTGTAAAGCCTCAACTTCCATGCAGGTATCTGTACGAAGTACTGGCGTCACGCATTACAGGGGGCCTGCCGCCATGGCTACCCGACAGATACCTGGGGCTCAAGTGTGAGGTTGCTGGCGCCGAGTACAACGCACCGGCCGCTGGTGAGAGCATGATATGCAATCCTGCCTAACAGGTACTATCAAACAGTCGGTGTCTACTGCCCCAAGAGGTACTTTTCTCGTCATTGGCGATGCATGCCTGCGCGTCCGAATGTCCACGTACATGCTACGACAAACTCCATTGCAGTGGCTAAGGCAGATGAATGCGCATGCTTGCATAAAGGAGACAGGGGCGCGCTTATTCCGTACACGTACAGGACATATAATCAGCTAAGAAACCGGGCAGGGGAACATGCAGGTGCGCGCATGCTCCGTTGTTCGTGGCCGTTTAGCTATTGGGCTTTATACACGTTTCCATTCAAGGGGTCCCTACGATAGGATCAACCAGGCAGACTGGCGGTGATGGAGTAATCCAATGCGTGCCAGCCCCAGCCCTGGTACGTGGTGAGGTGCAGGCAGACCGCCACTCCATTGCCTTTCTTGTGCTGTCTTGGCCACGGCGAGACATCATTCCAGATGCCCAAGTCTAATATGCACCAACCCATTGGGCGCATTGCTGGCTTTGAGACATGCTGCTGATGCGGAGATGGATATAATACGGCATCCTCCACGGCCTTGTGTGCAGCATTTCTTAGCACGAGGCTGGTTCTATTGGCTGTCGAGTGCGTGTCGAGTGCGTCGGCTGTTCACGATGGCTCGTATTATAGGTATATCCCACTATACATTTAAAAAGTTTAGAGTACATAGTTATTGCCTGCGAGTTACGGAGTAGGTAGTAGGCACAGGTATTTTTGATATGTCGTCTTTGCTACCTCTCATGGCTGCATCTCCCGCGCCGCTTCCCACAGCGGCTCTAGTCAGCTCTGTGATGGAGCGTGGGGTGCATATAAGTCGTATTAGTACTGCTACCTTGGGAGATACTACTACTAGTAGTAGGTATGGAGTCGCTGACAAAGGCAGATCCACGGCGCCGCACTTCTTTGTTCCTGTCCGTCTGAAAAGATAAGATGGAAGGGTGCGATCTCTTTGTTTCTCATCTGCTCGCCCAGACCAGATGAAATTGCCAGTACCGTAGCTGTGGCTTAGCTGCTGGCTGAGCTGTTGGCTTACGGCACCTCCAGGCGTATTAGTCAGTTTCGACTTGCTCCCATTTAGCATGACATGTGAGCAGCGCCACCCTAAAAAAAGCAACGGGGAACCGCTGCCTCGGTAGGTTGTGACGTTGCTCCACGGACACCGGGCAAGGTCTATTGAGACTGTGCTGAGCATCTCTTACAGGATAGACATGTTTCCACCGAGCATTTACCCCATGTTTGCATTTGTGCTCCGTTGTCGGGATCCGTCTCTGTTTGTATTCATACGTAGCAAATGGGCACAGCAATACCTACCTACTAGATACCTACTCTGGCCCGTAAGTATCTTCCGCTGCAGTACCTTGCCCTGTGCTGAATGTAAATACGAAGCAGGGACCTAGGTATGTAGAAGGCTATTTCTTCCCTCCAGAAAAGCTTCTTGTCTGCAATACAGCAAGTCCCAATAAGCGACGTATATGCCAAAGAGCGTGCAGCAATACGTACTGAATGGAGGGTTGCGGATAGCCTATTCGTGTCAAGGTGGGAAATTGAAGAGAATCGCAGGATCCCAAGCTCCGTTTTTCACGTACAGCAAAACAGGATTCTCTTTACTAAGTCAGCAGCATTTGTACCTGTCGAATAGAATCTCCGTCGCCCGCGTGCTCGCTGCCAACGCGTTCTCTGCCGACACAGTACGAGAGTGAGCACGCGAGGTGCTGGCCAGGGGGATGGACGCGAGCGTATCGACACGCCCCTCCGCAGCTTCTCTTGGAGCAAAGTACCTTTTCGAGATGCCACACGCAAGTGAGCCGTGCACAAGCTTGCACAAAAGAGTCTGCCGTCTCGTCTCGCTTTCCCAGCCACCGTTTGGAGCCAACCCTGGTACCGTTTTCGTTGCTGCGGCCAACGGCACGAAGCTGAGTACCTTACCTACTGTACCTACAAGTACAGCCAGCGCTAGTGCGCATACCCATGGTGAAATTGCATGCACCTAAAGGTTGCCCTGCCGCGGATATTCGTACAGTGCCGACACTCCGAAGCCCGCCAGCCAAATACGCGCAAAGCCACCGACTCATACTGTACAGCGCTCCGTACTGTATCATACTGTACATTACCTAGTACACAGCACACGCTCCCAATGCTAGCGGTGCTTGTGGTCTGGGCTAGTACCTGTAGAGCCTGGCTCGCCAGCGGGTCCGGGGGATGCTTCCGGGACCTAGGAGCTGCTAAGCCGCTAAAAGATGCCAGCCCCACGTGGACTCACGGAGTTTGCGTCTGAAGGGCGAGGATGCCCTCCTTTTGGCTTCCCCCTGGAATATATTGAGCGAAATCCACTTTCTAGAAAATCCGCAAAATGCTTCGCCAGTGACGCCGGCGCGGTTGCTATGGCCATGGGCATTACGACTACCTACTGTACTACCTACATGCCGTAGCATTTTCTAGCTTGGGCGTGTGGGATTGCCCGACGCCACCCGTCAGGTACGCAGAGGATTTGATGAGATTAGTAGCAACCACGAAAGTGCCAAGGTGGGATATCACAAAGTACTTTTCTCACTGTCGTGTTGCAGCGTCGAGATGGTGCCTACTTGGACGTGCCTCAAGCCTCAAATCTCAAACCGGCAATGAATATGCCCTTTGGGGCGGCCTCCACTTCTTACTCTGTGCCAGAAGCTCATTTGGAAGGATTAGTTTCCTTCTGGAACGCCTCACGAAGCCTTCCGCGCGCTTTTCCACCGTATCAAGCTGTTTGTTACTATTGCCCACTAGCGGCGGGAGGGTTTAATATTCAAGGCCATTCTATCTGGAACAAACGGCCCCATCCTGGAAGAGAAAATTTGCTAAGAGAGCTGCGATTCAAGTCCCTCTCGGCGGACTCCTCCGTCGGCGTCGTGTTCTCGTATGATTTACCGAGCTGTTGATGCGTTGGCCGGTGGCTCTTTTTTCGGCCTTAGCGTCTGAGTTTTCGTTTATGCTGGAGAGGCGGTCTCTGGAGATGGCCAAAGAGGCGGTATGATGAAGATGCTACTATCCATCTATATACGTACCTAACTCACTCAATAGCTTGTACTTGGCTACGGAGAAGATTGTGGATGGGCTCTAGTTAGTGGTGATGACGGCCTGAGTTTTCAGCACGGCAAACAAAGGCGCAGCTAGACAATCCTCCAAGGTGCACTTGCTGGTTTCTATTTTCCTTTTTTTTTTTCTTTTTTTTTTTTTTTTTT